>JSYX01000512.1:0-25518 GCA_000787465.1 Thermomucor indicae-seudaticae
TCGAGAATATCGATTTATCAAATATCGACATATCGCGTGGGTACTGTATACGTGACATTCGGCACGGACGTGTTCCCCTTGACATCAACCTTATCTTGACCATGCCTGACGAGCAGGGAAATCAACGGCAAACAACGACGCGTGTGACCTCTGCCGTGTCTCCTGCGCTCCCACTACCACCACCACCACCAGCAACAACAATAACAATAACAACAACAGCTGCAGCAGCAGCAGCAGCCCACACACCGGCTTAGCCGGGAAATACAAACTCTTACGGACTTGTGGCGAGAATGGTCCGAAGGGTTAGCCGGTGGATATTCAGTGCTTACAATGAACGAGAGGTGGCCCGGTTGGTGTAAAAATGATAAAACATTCTACATGGGGCGACTGAGGATCATAAATACCATCAAGAAGTATGCAGATGAACACGGAATTACAATGCAAATTGCAGTCAACTTTGCGGAGTAGAGGCGGTCGCACAACAAGCTGTCGTTGGTTAAGCTTTCAAAAGAGCCAGCATTGATATTTGATGAATAAACTACTTATGCAGTCTTGTGGTCCTGTTCTTCATGATTTGATATGGTTACTCAAATTAAAGGATTTGGATTTCATTCCCTATGATGGTCATAGTATCATTTTCTTACAGTATAAGCATGGTTGCTCTTAGTCTTTCGACTCTTATCTTCTCGAAATCACGAACACGTTGGGGACGATGAAGACCTGTCATATCTTCAGTCTTCTTATGCAGAGCAAGTAATGGACGTCGTATGTGCTCTTTGAAAGCTTTTTAGCATGCTTTGCTTCAGTTAGTTGAATCGCGCTCGAGGACTTCGGCGCCTTTTTACGTCTTGTAGTTATACGAGCGACACCCATGGATGCTTGTACGCGTTGCCCTGAAAAGATGGCCTTCTTCAGTTCCATATCCCGCATAACATTGTGACCATGTCTTTATAGCTGTCCTCATTATACGATCATGTTCACGATGCTCTCATCTCGTCTATTTAAATTGCAGGAAACTAGTCAGGAAAATGACTTCTTAAAATCGAAAGCTGGAAGTACACATATTCTCTTTACTGCTTAATTGCCAGTGGACAATTACTCTAGACGATGTAGCCTTACTTCAGCGTGCATATCTAGAATTGGGGGAGCGACCAAAATAATGCCCTTTATTGAATAGAAAACTGCCACGAAATTCATTACCGTCTGTCACGCCGCCCACTTCTATCACGACTCCTGTCTCTGTGCCTATCCCTATCTCGATCCCTTTCACGGCTTCTGTATCGTGATGAATCGCGCTCTCGACTTCTGTATCGTGAGGAGTCACGGTCACGTTCTCGGCTTCTGTAGCGCGAAGAATGGTGACGGGAACTTCGATGAGACTTGGAAGAACTAGAAGTGTGGCTGTCACGATGAGAAGATGGTTGTTTCTCTTCAGATGGACCAGGCCGATGATGCGAAGACTTTGACTTGGATCGCGATGGCGACGGAGATCGACTGGCAGAGCGTTTGCGACTGTCCCGTTTGCTAGGTGACCTAGATCGAGATCGACTGCGAGATCTTCTCCGACTGCGACTTTCTCTGTAATCGTCGCGACGTGGCGAGCGTGAGCGTGATCGTGACCGTGAGGATCGGTGGTTACGACTACTGCTGTTCCTGTATCGACTCGAATGCATATGAGCATAACGTTCACGATCCGCTCGAGGGCCTGTCGGGATTTCTTCATCAGGACCAGCCATTTCAACGCCTTTTTGTTCTTTTCCTTCTCCTGTACTATTCTCGGGATGCTTGCTTCCATCGGTTTCACCTCCTGAAGGCTCACTTCTACGTCGTATGCCTTGGTTTGGATATACACGACCGCCTCGCATAGCGCCACGTCCACGTCCGGCAAATCCACCGCGCGCAGCGAACGGATTCATAGGTCCGCCGAATCCCATCATATCCTGTGGCGGCATGCCTGGAAATGGTCCTCCCATAAACATGTCTTCCGGTCCGCCAAATCCACCTGGAAAACCAGCCGCTGGATTCATGAAAGGAGGTCTACCCATACCAGCTCCTCCTGGTCCCATTGGCATATCCATATCAGGCGCGAACTCGGGAGGCATACCTGAAAAGATATAAAGTTGAGAACTGACGAAATACTTGGCGGAGAATAGCTCTTTACCTTCACCCATTCCGAAACCAAATTGTTCTGAACCACCCATTTGCATGCGCATCATGGCAGCAGCCGCTGCTGGATTCATTCCAGGAGGCATACCCATCATCCAACTCATATCCCCGGGTGGTCCGCCCATTAGCATTGGGTTTCCGGGGAAAGGCCCAGCTGCCATGGGCTCCGGTACCATTCCATCCTGAGTTGCTTTATTCTTTCGCGGCACTCGTTCTTCTGATTCAAAGACTTGAATGGGCAAACCTCCTCTGGAAGCTAAGGCACCAGGCCGTGTCTAAAGAACAGTTCCATCTTGAATAAAAGTTTATCGAGCAGTATGCTTTGTTTAAGCTTACATCATTATCGTTTCCAGTATGATTTTCCTGCTCTGAAGGTTGTGGCTTGCTGTCTCCACTGCTTGCTTCTCCAGTTTGCTGCTTGCTAGCTTCATTATTTTCAGCTTCTTTTTCCTGTTGTTCCTTGTATGCCTGTATCGTATTGCGAAGGGAGCGATTCGGGATAACTTGATTTGCTGCAACGTTTTCTTTATTGCACACCGGACATTTGCTTGTCTCGTTCAGGGTCGTTACGATACCTATCAAATAACCAAGATTAAGTATAATGATAAAAGAAATTTGATCGATAATAGTTATATGAAAATATCCAAAATAGAGAAGTGAGAGAATGGTTAGATTGATATACGGCGCGCCGAGAATCGTCGAATCTCTGAAGCAGTGTCACTGCCCCTATGTCTCCTATAAGCTTTTTCTCCTCCCCCAACAACCTCCACCTCCGGGTTACTGCTAGCCTATCTGAAAAGAATGCCTCTTGCCCGTTTCCGGTCAGCTCTCACCAGCAGTGTCCAACTTCGAGTCAATTGAAGGTGCAAGGACGAACAAAGCACAACTAGCGGAAAGAAGGAGAAAGAGGACCAAAGTTCTTGCATGGTCTGCGTGGGACCGGAATAGGCATTCAGAGGAAGTGACCGCTTGCTTACAGACATACACGTAAAAACTAGACATTCTAGCAGCCGTACAAGACAACCTTGGTTTCTCACAAAGGTACCCCAGCAAAGACAGGGAAGAAACAACAAATGTAATCGTGCTCCAATAGCATCGTGATACGTACACTCTTTACAGAAGGACTTGCCGCAGCATGGCACAAGCACAGCATCACTCATCAGTTTTCCGCAAATACGACACGTCAGCTCCGTCGGCTTCTGCGGTTCGGCTGCAGCGGCTTGTTTCGATTGTTGGCTTTCAAAGTATAGAGAGAACAATATTAGCTCTCTACAATCCAGCATACGCTCATTGTTGCAGTACTCACTTTCCGTTCATGCCAGGACGAGGGACAAACTGGCCTTTCGGCACATTGGGACAATAATAAATCCAGTGCCCTGCAATGAACGCGCCATGTTAGACCATAGCCTTCGCAATCTTTCGTAACCAAACATACCAGGCTGCCCGCACTTGAAGCAGACATATCCAACAGGCGGCTTCTGAGTTTCAGGAGGTATATTTGACTGTCCAGTATTGGATCTCTGTTGAGTCATTTGTTGCCTTTGTAGTTGTTGTTGCATCATCATTTGTTGGAACTGGAAGTGCGGATTCAGCATTGCCATATTCATCATCGGATTGAAGCCAGCAGCCATGTTCATTAAAGGATTGCGGAATTGTTGAGGAGAACGCATGGGGTGTTGCGGACTTGCGTTTACACTGCATTGCGTAAGCCTTTTAATCACGGAATACTGTAGGTCAGGGTCTCAAGTAAATCTTACCCTGCAGGTTTCTCTTGTTGTTGCTGTTGTTGATCGTCCCATTGATCAGAGTTTTGCTGAAACAAGGCTTGGATTTTTTCGTCTTCTGTCTTTGTATCAGGTTCCGTCATGTTGCTGCGATTAAAGAAGCAGGAGCGCAGCGCAACAAAAACACTGACGGATCTTTTCTCAGTCCTAGCTGGGCCTTAAATATATCCAATTGGACTACCGTAAGAAGGTACCGTTTGTGCCAGCTAAAGCGACGCAGCTACACTGTTTATTGATTGAGCATGTATGATACTCAAAATATATAGTCTGCACTAATTGTAAAGCTAGGAAAGATAGAGAAAGAATGGTTTTGAATTTTTAGCAAGGAATGCTTTGATATCCTCTGCTTGGGACGTTTGTATCGCATGCCGACTGCGAGCTCCCTTTTCTTTCGCACTCATATTCAAGCCACAACAATCTAGAACTTATGCAACTTTCGACTCTGTATATCGCAAATCTCGATCTCAAACGACATAAAATAAATTGAAAAGCAACGTGCTTAGTTGGTTTGATTACAGGTAGAAAGTGAGAGGATATACAGTTGATATGTTACAAAAGCAGATGGTAGAACTCTATTTCTTGGTTAATGGGCCAATGAATGATGCAGGGATCATGCGAGCAATAGCTGCGTACTCGTCAATGTAGTTGAATCCTTTTGGGCCATGCCAGAATAGCACCCAGTTGGTGTCTTTAAGTCGTAAGTAGCCATTGGAACGCTCAAAATACCTAGCAGGCGCATAGTCAGCATCTATTCACGAACACAACAAGTACCCAAAAGTTACCATTTGTTAACGCCATTGTCTTGCCGACTTCGCCAGAGCAATTCTGGATAAGCGTCGCACATCCGTTTCCAAAGAATATCGGTCAGGCCGATGCCTTGGCTAGTGGGCGCGATGGCAAACTTGTCAAGGTAATAATGGGAAGCGTTCTTGTTCCCTACCGTTTCCTTTGTCATCAAAACAGCGCCTTCGTAATCGCCAGCAATAATGGCACTATCCAGGACTTGGCGCAACCGGTCGTAGAAATTCTTGGTGTCTAACTTCTTTTGAAAGCTAACTTCCATCAACCGGGTGAGACGATCCAGATCAAGATCGTCTATTTTCGTGGATGTGTTAATCTTGATACCGTGTCGCAGCACCGTTGTTCGAAGTCGGTTGATCTTTTGTGTGTCCAAAGTTGGCAGAGAAGATGAATACAGAGGTTTATCGGTAACGAGGTTTGTAATAAGTGCTGAAGGTAATGAGGATGTTGGAGTTATGATTGCCGAAGAGGAAGTAGGTAGATGGCTAAGGCAAGTCTTGATCATATCCAGATTTTGGATAGCTGTTGGGTACGATGCCTGCCACTCTGGGTGCTGCTGAAATGAGGAGACGATCGTGTCGTATTCTTCTTGAACATTAATGAGACTATGAGCCGTGCTCGGTCGTTCGTGATTGATTATTCCCCCTTCGTTGTTGATCACTACGATTTTAGCAGGCGTATATTTGCGATCATGCAGCTTTTTGGTCAAAGCAACCATAGCATCATTCGCGGCAATCGGTGCTTGAAGCCCACCTTCCTGAGACATGATGGGCACAAGTACGGGTATCTGTCCGTTCGCCAGCGCAGACTGTATAAAGTCCAGATGGATCTCAATAGCACCTGAAGTGGCTGATTGCTCGATCACACTACTGTATAGCGGACGTGCTCGGCCGCCTGCTCTTTCAATGGCTTCGATAAGTGCCATGCTTTCGCGAATCATTGTTTTGCTCAGCTCGGATGGGAGTTCGGGTCGAATTGGCCATTGAGCGTTGTCAGTTACTACAATCGAAGTTAAACCGAGCTTCTGCAGCTTTAAAAGCGTCGATGCGACCTTTTGCCAGCCCTGCTTCTCAAAAGGGCCCTCGACTTTTGTTACAGCAAGCTGATTTGCTGAAGGCGCAAGCAGAGCGTTCACGTATTCCTTTGGCGACTGAGCGTTGAAGGCAGCAGGCCTGGATGTGGTGTTGCCGCCCGAGACGATATAAGAAGATGTCAGTTCGGGTTGTGGCACATATCGCTTAAGGAAATGCTGCAATTCTCGTTTGCTCGGGGCCGTGTTCATGAGGTTAATAAGCAGGTCCTGAGTTTATCGTTAGGCATGGCTCGTGGAAAGTGGCACAATATTGTAGTATAACTATTATAATCATTACCCTGACGTTCTCAGGCTTGCTGTCCTCTACCTAACGTTAAAGAGAAGTTTTTGAATCAGTTTAGCGTTAAAGGGCAGAATCAGTTAAGCGCAGTACATCTGGTTCCTGAATTTGCTGATTTCCTCGAATAAAAGCACTTAATCGTCTGACACATGCTGAAAGATCCGTCCGAAATGGCGTTTGTCGTGTAATATGTCTTTGGAACATTCTCACAGCTCTTCACGCAGCTTCTTGAATGATCTGGATCTCTAAAGTTGACTCACGGAGACCGATCCGAACCCCGCTCACAGTCCATACAAAAGTTCGACATGAGTCATGGTCATCTATTCAGGTGAGTTCGGAAGCAGGCATTCTGGTAACGTCTCATTGTTCTGTCCTAATAACAATTTTTGCCTTCTTTCACAATATAATCTTGCAAAACTGTAAAATGGTCTGGATTAAGCAAGGTTGTAGCCTGTTCCTTCGTTGCAGATGTCAGGTTTGAACTTAAGAGTTAATAGATAGCTTTTGCACCAGGCAAATGTTACTTTATCAATTTCACACTTGATTTGTCAATAAACATGCAGTGTCAGCAGATGTTGGTTTGTCACTTTTAGTGTTGTTTGTCGACCATGTTGAAATAAAGTCAAAGGGCTGTTATTGCGCGACTTGCACGATGGTATCTGAAGATGAAAGCCTGACTTAAAAACCAGTGCGGGCCTTGGGTTTCACTTGTGGATCAGCAAACTGCGAAAATGTCGCTACCTGATCGAGATCTCTTGGTGCTTTACGGTTCTGAAACCGGCTGTGCGCACGATGTTGCGGAACGGATCGGGAGACAGGCCATTCGGCGACGGTTTCGGACTCGGGTGTTGGCAATGGACGAATATGACAAGGTGAAGTTTGCCTCAATGCGCTACCGCCCATTGATTTCTAAGATAACATACTGCAGTCGCAATTGGCTAATGAGAAGATCGTCATTTTTGTGTGCTCGACGACCGGCCAAGGAGAGGAACCGTACAACATGAGGGTAAATTTTTTAGATCCTCCTTGTGATTTTTTTGCTTGCCTACAAGTGGCAGTAACGTGATATAGGCATTCTGGCGCTACCTCCTTCGTAAGAGCTTGCCACGTGATATGCTGTCCGAGTTGCATTGCGCTGTATTTGGCTTGGGAGACTCGTCTTATGCAAAGTGAGAAGAAAACTTTCCGTTGATCTGTTAGGATATCTGCAGAATTATTGATTCGCTTCCTTCAGGTTCAATTATCCGGCGAAGAAGCTCTTTAAACGGTTGCAACAGCTGGGTGCCAACATGATACATACCCGTGGTGACGGAGATGACCAGCATTATCTTGGGTGTGTGTGCACAATATTACTGTTGTAGCACGGCTCTGTGCTAATTTCGTACCGTCAAGTGTGGATGGAGCGCTGGACCCTTGGCTTAAGGCTGTGTGGACTGAGATTATGGACAAGTATCCACTTCCTCCGGGGGAAAACGTAATTCCGGAAGACGTATTATATCCTTTTTTATATATCAACTACCTATTAGCAAAGTCTTTCCCGAATGTCCTTAACTTTATAGTGCGCTATTACATTGCCGCCCACGTTCCGCATTGAACTTCTTCCGGATACACTCGGCGAAAACCCCGAGCCATCGCCTAGACACGACACATTCAATATGACAGTAGCTAGTAACGAAAGAATAACGGCTGCAGATCACTTCCAGGACGTCCGTCATCTGGTGTTTCGGTCCGACGTACCCGACTTAAAGTAAGTAACCCTTATGGTCCGTGAAGCCACTGGCTGGATGTATTTACGAAGTTCCACAAGATATGAGCCAGGGGATGTCGCGGTTATCAAACCGAAAAACCTTGCAGAGGAAGTCGATGCTTTTCTGGAACAGATGCATTGGTCGGATATTGCCAATCGACCTATCAAGATAGTGCCTGCTTCTGAAGGTAAACGGTTATTATCCAGGAGACGTCGCTGATGGCCTGACATCTTTTTCAGATAGAGCATTGCCGCCCGAATGGCCAGAGGTTATGACCTTTCGAGAATTATTTATCAGTTATCTGGATATTTTCGGTGTACCGAGACGATCCTTTTTTGAAATGCTAGCTCATTTCACAAAGGACAATAATCAAACGGAGAGATTACGTGAATTTGCGTCTCCAGAGGGTCAGGTGAGCTATAAGGGTTGCTTTCCAGTTAACGCAAAATTGATATCTTGTCTTCTTTTTGTCCAGGATGATATGTATTCTTATTGTCAACGGCCTAGACGTACAGTGGCAGAAGTCTTGTTTGATTTCAAGTCAGCAGAGATCCCACTTGAGTACATACTCGATGTGTTCCCGGTCATACAGCCGCGCTCTTTCTCTATAGCATCCAGTCCTCAGGTGAATATAGACTTTTCGGTCCTGTCACTCTATCGGCAAATGTCCTGAACACTAACAACAACCGTTCAGATGCATCCCGGAGAAATCCATTTATGCATTGCCATTGTTAAATATAAGACCAAGTTAAGAAAGATCCGGCGCGGCGTGTGTACGAAGTGGATTGCACAGCTAAACCCAGGTGAGGCACGCTTCCGATGATGGCACTATAAAGAAGAATTTACTAATAAGTTTTGCCGTCAACAGGAGATGTCATCACAGGTGTTAGGATATCAAAAGGCACCATGAGACTTCCTCCTTCGTCTGATATACCATTGATCGCCATCGGCCCTGGTACTGAATGCGTATTCAGGGGAAAAAGATAGACAATTTCAGGTTAATCAATCGATATTACTAGGCACTGGCGTGGCTCCTATGCGGTCCTTCATAGAGCAACGGATAGTAGATCAAGCACCAAGTAATTGCAAATCGAGAACCTCTCCGCTAACAAGACTATGCTAAAGATGTAATTATTATAGGCAACTTTCTCTTCTTTGGGTGTCGTTACAAAGAAAAGGATTATCATTATAGAAAAGAGTGGGAAAAGTATTCAGCCGAAAATCAGCTCAAGGTCTTTACTGCGTTCTCCAGAGATCAGGTAAAAAGGGAAAAAGAACAGTTGGCTTATGTTTAGAACTGGGAGTGACAGCCACCATGTCTAGGAGCAAAAAGTGTATGTTCAAGACCGTATCCGAGAGAATGGCGCATTAGTGTGGGATCTTATTGAAGAGCAGCAGGCCAAAGTCGTTTTATCAGGGTAAAAGAGAAGTCCATTCTAAATTGGGGATCCAAGCTGACAAAACTATCCCACGACTAGATCATCCAACAAGATGCCTGAACAAGTTGCATTCGCTCTAAAGCAAGTGTTTATGGAGCATGGAAAGCTGGATGCACAGCAGGCTGAAGCTTATTTTGATACAATGGTAAAAACTGGCCAGTATCAAGAAGAATGCTGGTCCTAGAAGGATTTTGCATAGATCTATCTTCCCCTTGCATTGCCGTTTCTTATTCCAAGGTTCACACTCACACTCTCTGTATCTCACCACTCTCTTACATTACATTTCAGCATACCGATAGACCTGTCAAAGTTGCTACAATGATTTACCACAGAACAATCTGTTTTACAACAAAGGAATTCACGTTGTTCTGTTAACTGCTTGTTGATACGGTAAAACTTTGATATGTTTAAGGGGTCACGCCAGGCGAGTCTTCCACAGAAAAAACTCAACAGCAGGTGTCGAACTGCATTTTCCCTTGTACCATATCATTTGCTTTTCTTTTTATATGACATCTCAGTGCTGCTGTGAAAATAAACGTCCCTCAGTGATTATTGCCCCTGCGAGGAAAAGAACAAACAGATAATGTAATGTTTTATCTATATGGTATATTCTGCACGATGTCAAAAACATCCAGTAGCATGAAAACTATCGACGACTGCGAGGCTCTGGTGACTCTGCAAAGTTCAGCAATGGTTTTATCTGACGATTCAATAGTTCCTTTGAATGAATCTGTTCCCGCGTGCCGTCGAGTTGCAACAGAGGTCCATTGCTTGGGATAGGAGCAGATGGAAGCGGTACGTCATGATGACGCGTTGCTGATGATCGAGAGGACGATGTGGGCTTTCGTCGAAGCGACATATGTCTACCGCCAGTCTCGGACGACGATGAATGATGCTGCTGGTGGTGATGATGATGATGGTACTCGCGGCCGCTACTCTTAGAGCGCGACAGCTTGGTCGTCTCGCTGTTCGTCTTTTGATCAAGCAAGGAACCTTTTGAAAATTTGAATTTATCGTCAATGTGGATCAGTGTAGTTGCTGCCGCTTCGTCGTGAGTAGGCTGTCTCTTGTCAGTAGGCACGTCAGGAAGCTCTTCGCTGCGGCTGTTTGCCAGGAGCGATCCTTTGGCAAATGGACCGTCATCGCTTAAATCGACCAGAGGCTTGTTTTCGCCAGATATACCCCTCATCGTTGCGCTACGTGATAGATCGCGGCGACTACTGTGCCGTGAGAGCGAGGTCGTGCCGTCGTGGTCTCCTCCTGTCATTTGGCGGCTAATCTCTCGCATCGATTTATGACGACGCAGCGTGCCGCTTCGGGAAGGTGTACCGCCGTTCGCCTCTACCTTGGCGGCGTGTCCGGATTCACCGTTTGTTGGTTCTGCGGCATTCATCATTGGGGTCAGAGGATTCGTGACACGTTTCGGACATTGCTGATATTGCATGGCACTCTGTCCGGCAAAGCATAAGCACACCACGGTAACTCGGAAAGAGGAACAAATCGCTTTACCTTGGCACATCGGATACTTAATACCCAATCTCTCAGCGTTTCTTGATCCTCCGCTGCAAAATAGCGTATATAATCCTCTGACCGCTCAAAGATACGTGCTTTATCCTGCGCACGGACCGCAAAGACATACTCTGTTGGGGCCATGTGGACTGGTTGCGTCAGTGTGTACGCGTCAAAGATTGATAAGCTGCATAGAGGAACACCTCCTGTGCCCTGTCATTCATTGCGGTTCAGCGTCATACAACAAAACCGAGGATTCCCTTCCTTTTTGCTCTACCTTGCTGTCCTTTGCATAATGGATGGCGTTATCCAGAATGAAACAGAACCTTTTCTGCCACTTTCCTTTCTTGTACTCTATGTAGAGCCATCCGTACATGGGCGGATGCCGTTTTTGAATGACGCTCTACGTACGATATCGAGTTTTCTTTCTGATTCGCTTTTCCTTGGTTAAAAGGTGCTTACCTCGGCTGTCAAAGACGCTCTATGAACATATTTCTTGACCAGCAGTATATTGTTCATCTCGGGTTCCCAATTAGAGGGAATATCCATGACAATTTCCCAGTCGCGCAGAGGGCGTTCTATTCCCCAATTGTTCGATTCGTTAGAACCTTTTCCTGCTCAACGCCGTAAAGAAACGAATTACCTATGCCATGACTGTTGGCAACTTCGAATAGGGTCCACTCGTCACTGCTGTCGATTAATCCTTTCCGTCGAAGATATTGCATGACCATGGCTGTTGTCAGTAAGTTTGTCAGCTGCACCGTCTTGTGAACCGAGCAATCATTGATATAGATCCGTGTGGTGAGGGTTCGCGTGGGTGTGAGAGTCGCTGCAATAGGTTTTTCCTCCTCGTCCTGAGGCGCAGGTTCAGGCTGTTGCTCTTTGCTTCGTTCCGTGACATCTCCGTTGGCTTCCAAAACGGCCCAGGCACATTGCAACGCTGAGCGGAGGTCAGCGTCTTGTTCGTCTTCCTGGTGTTGCGTCAACGTGGCGGGAAGCGGAGGAACAGGCTCTGCGGGCATGCCTGGCCGAGGATCAACGTTCCCAATACGGCCAGCAGATAGGGATCGCTTCAGGGTATTGGATCGACTGTGACTCGGGGATCCCACACCCCGTTGCCCCATTACCCCCGTTGGTTGCTGACGAAGATGAGCAACACAAAGTTCATCGTCATCGTCGTCATCAAGGTTACGAGTGTTCTCCAAAGTTGCACTTCTGTTGCCTAGTGAACGCGTTACGGGAACAGCCTGATTCTGACGGTAACGAGCATCAGGGACCGCATAGTCGCTATATCTAGAGTGCATCGCAGGTTGTGATGGCTGTGGATGATTCCGAGCGCGGACAACATCTGCAGAGTAACCGCGGCCATATGAGTGAGGGGCAGTAACGGGTTCTTGCACAGTCTGACAAGAGAGACACGCGAGTTAAGAAACACAAACAAGCATTAATTCTAAATCAGGCGAGCTGGTGCACCCTAATCCACGGTGCTATGTACTACTTTTTCTCTTTACCAGTGAGAAGTCGAGAACTTGTTTTTCCAAGTCTCGCAAAACATTGTCAAGGTCGCTCGGAGGCATTGTTGAGAAAATTTACAAAAGCAAGGAGAAGAGTGGCTCTCAATTAGCAGCTACGATTCTAGGAACATCTTGTGTGACATCAATTAGCGTGGCAGGGAAACCCTCCTGAATGTGCTTCTTTTTTTATTGCAATCAATTTTAGCAAAACTAATAAATTAGCGACAAATTAGCTTCCCTCGATAACAAGCAACCTTACCATCCATTGCTTACCTTCCAGTGATGTCCACATAAGACACAGGTAACAAAGTTCGTCATTGGTTCATCTGCGCTGCGAGTCTGCATCTGGAAGTATGTGCATTTCCGGCCTTTGCATTTTCCGCATCTGAACATGTCCGTCTCAGCTTGAGCCGTACCAGCGCCTCTCGCCTTGAACAGTGCTTCTTCAGCCAGTTTTCTGTCTCGCGCCTTCGCCTCTTCTGAGGCCATATCCTAAACCGGCAAGTCTTAGAAAATCAAGAAGTTCCGCATAGAATTTCTGTTGCACCAACCTCCACACTCATTTTGCAGAGTTGCTCCACAGACAGGTCTCCGCTCACTACGCTCTCTCTCAAGCCAGGATTGCTCTTGCTTTTTAGGTTCAATGTCAAGGAGCGCACTTTGTTCTTGTATCGTTCGCTGACGGTTCCAAATTCGCGAAATAAGGTACTCTCAATCGCTACTGCGCGCTTCAACAACAGCTCCGAGTCTGCAAAAGCACCAGTATTCATATGACAGTCTCCTTGACATGGTCAAATATAAACATCTTACCAGCATAGCTCCCCAATGCTATAGCACTATACATGAGTTCGATTGTTTTGTCTCGTGGTACGCTGCCAGTAGATGTAAACTTGACTTCATCAGTCTTGATGGTTCTCGGCGGACCATCATTGCTGTTCGGTGTTTTTGGTGGTGAAGGTGTGCTGTTGTTTGATGACGGTCGTTTTACCGGTTCAGCATTTGGCGTAGGTGATGGTGCTGCAGATTGCACAGCGTTAATAAACCAAGTTTCACAGCACAATTTTGTACCGTCTTAACCTTTTGTCGAGGCGGTGGACTTTTGTGCTTCTTTTGTGCTCAGAACAACGTCTTCCTTCCATTTCTTTACGATCTCTTTGGCTTTCTGGGATACAGCCGCGTCCGAGTGTGTTCGCAACTTGCCAAGTGCTTTGCCAATATCTGTTTTCTATAGAATGCTAGATGACTACAAAGTCGTCTTTTTATCTCCGGGACTACCACGTACTCGTAGTAATTCCTGCGTTGCTTTAATTTTCCGCAGTTGCTCCATTATATCCAGTAGTTCCTAGACAGAAAGTGTTTTGTCGTCAGACAAACATGCCGAGTAGAGTAGTAAGGACCAAGAACGACGAATGAAAAGAAACGCAATGCAATTGAATAGACTCGCAAAATCACTCATGAAATGTCTCCGACCCATTGAAGGTCATATAAAACACAAAAAGGAACACCACTTGCCTGAGTTTTGCCATTCTCGTTTGCCTTTTGCAGGGCTCTTTTCGCCTTGATTAGGTGCTCTTCTGCAGACATTACGGATGCTTAAACAATAACCGAGGAAGAGCGAAGGAGAGAGAATTTCGCACAAAAATTTGAGCGGAATTTCTTTTATACCCGTCGGCCAAAAATGCATGAGAATGCACGGAGAGAAAAGACGCAGGATGTAACCGCGGCTATTTACTGCTCTTGGGTTCAGCCAGATTGCTTATCTCTTCTCTTTGGAAAAGAAGAGAGATAAAACGAATTACATTTGTATGAAAACAATCATATATTCGCTTTTAACTTTTTAAATCTGCGTAAATTTCGTAGAGTATCACTAGCGCAGATTCTATTTTGTGTTCCATATGAGCATCGCTCAAAGGCTTGCGCTCCAACTTGGATAACGCTGAAAACCAAGAACCATGCGCAGGGCTGTTTACAGTGCGTGCTAGATGTATGCAGAGTGAAACGCCAGGGTTGTGAAAACACGGGGCATGTGCATGCATACAACCTCCTTTCCACTTCCGGAAGATTTCACCATGGGAAATATGGAACATGTGAGTATATGAACAATATGCAAACTCCACATTGATCGACATTTATTTATTAGACATGCATTTGTTGTGGCTAGAGCTGATAGCACTATCCGTCATTCAAAAAGTATACGTGGAAAATATGCGAAGTATGTGATAAAGATGAAACATCAATATGCGAAAGATGTGCATTTTCGTGTTTTTTAAGTATTCCTGCATGATGCATATTTTTCGCATGATTTTTTCCATGGCGTTACGCTGCAAGTTCCACGGCGTTTGATTGCAAAAGCGAAAGTCCACTGTATCGAAAATATATTACTACATATATCGCGTGCTACTGTATTTAGTATACGCGTTCTTCGAGGAGTTGCTATTCTGTATGAGGTGCAGAGATTTCTGCTGTTATAAAGCGTTGCTTAAACTGGAGGCATGCGCCATCAAACGAATGCTGCAGTCAAGTGAGCACAACTAGGTATCTTTCCACGCCAGAAAGGGCTGAACACCGAGACCCAAAAGATAAACTGTTGTTTGAGAGAAGTCTACGAGCCAACGTACAAGTATTTCGGAAAACATACCCATATCAAATGTCCTACCATGACTCTATTTCGTAACGAGATATTTATAAGAAAACGTTAAAACAAGTTCTTTCCAAAGTACAATGTTTCGAGTCAAGTTTTGTACGTCAGTCACAACAGCAGCGCAATTCAGGGGCCAGTTTCGTCTACTTGATGTTCCTAAGCAGTAATAATCAATACTTTTGAAAACTAAAAGTTGCTAGGGGATTATAACGCCATAAGATCTACATGTTATATCGCGTTATTTTACGTGACTTTGGCGATACGGAAAATAAAATGCGCTTTCAGCATTATTTCGAGTCACCGGCTCAGTTAACGCGTCATTCATCGAAAGTTTCATGCAGGTTACAGGTGCTAGTAACCTTCGATTTCTGGGTATGCAATATTGCTTTCTGTTAAGGTATTTGATGACGCACAAACGATAGCGACCGATTGCGTTTACGTTTGCATGGCTCCTGAGTGGACCTAGCAACTTTTGTCACGTGGCAAAAGCCTATCAATATATCACAAGAGATTCCGGAGCCCCTATGACATGTCAAGTAAAATTCTCTGATCGGACCTTACGAAAACCGGTCGCTTTGATGTCGAAAAGACGCCTGCTAGACGACCATTTGCCTAGAAAACACCTGGGTTGCAGTACGCTCTTGAACGGACTGTAGAGCCGTCGTCGTTTGTCAAGCAGTTACAATGAATTACTGAAAGGTTATCCAACGCCCTGACGCATGAATTAGTGTATTATGAGCTTGCTTTCAGGGGTTTCATGTCCGCTATAAGCAACTGCAGATGCGCAAAAAACCCGACACCACGGAGTAGTGCTGGAACTACTAGTCGACTCTACTGCGGCAGGTGATATCGCGTGTCAGTCACGATAAATGCAATACGGTATTTTGCATGAAAGAAGCTATCCATCATTTTTCGGGAATAAGCAAAAAGAGGTACCAGAGTAGCATATTGAAGAGACTTGTCGTCTCAAAGGTACGACCTGCAATGGCGTGCTCGCACCCTATTATATGGCAATGCAGAAGATAAAAATAGGTGTGCCTTTTTTTATTGATGGTATAGCTGTGTTGCCATTACTTTTGGGACGTGGACCGCGCGGTGGCTGAAGAACGAAGGCTCATCTTGAAGGTACCAGAATCATCGTCTTCTTTTTGCTTCCGTTTCTTTTTTGCACCGCCAAAGGTATGTGGACTGTGAGTTCGGAAAGTCTTTTCGATTCGGCCGTCTGCGCATTTCTTGTCAAACAGATAATGTGCCTTGCCCTTTTCGTCCAGCACGTAGTTTGGATCATGGATTTCACCGGACTCGATCAAGAGTCTATAGTAATTAGAACACTGTGATAAAGAAAAGAAAGCTACAGAGTTAATTCACAGATATATATGCGCAAAAATGAGATGCTCTCCCACTGGTATACCTGATATCCTACTCTTCCTGGAATCGCTGTTGAAAATATGCCCCATTGTCCATTAGCACCGACTTCTGCCAGACGTTTAAAGAATAGCTTCCTCTCTTCCTCAGTCCAAGGTCCTTTCCGCTGCTCTTCGCCAGGCGCGTTGAAGCGATAGTAATAGCTGTTTGGGTTCTTGTCAATCATCTGGTAAGCACGGATCCGTGCCTCGGACCATCCCTCAAATGCTTCTTCTCCGCTCTTGGTCGCGATCTGTCTC
The DNA here is from genome assembly GCA_000787465.1 of Thermomucor indicae-seudaticae. NCBI lineage: Eukaryota > Fungi > Mucoromycota > Mucoromycetes > Mucorales > Lichtheimiaceae > Thermomucor > Thermomucor indicae-seudaticae. The sequence goes on from JSYX01000512.1 coordinate 16,640, forward strand.
AGAGCATCATCCAACGCCAGTCGTCCTACGGCTCGGTTTCTCCTACAAAAGAAAGAACGATCATCATTCCTCTGTCTGTCTTGATGTTGCATTATGACTACTATACTTTTTCCTTTCCGGTGGTGGTGGTGGCTTTTTGCTATTCGAAATCTGTGTCTCTTGGATCGGTTTATGCTGACTTGTACCATTGTCTTTGATTATGGGAATCGGCGTATCTGGGGTTGGCTCTCGATGACTTGGACTGTTGTTAATTATGGGTATCGGCGTGTCCTGGATCAATTCTTGCTGGTTCGTAGAGTTGTCTTTCACTAAAAGTGATGGCTGTGTTTGTATTTTGTCACATCAAGCAATACCAAGGAAAAATACCTTGAGCTGCAGAGACAATGCGTCGGATGCCTTCAAGATATTCAGGTCTGTTTAAAAGTCTTTGAATCACTTCATCCTGGCAAACTCTGTAACTTGAGACTTTTTTCCCGCGCAACCCCCTTACTCCTTCTGCTCCACCCTTTTCAGTTACCTCTTTAAAAGCACAATCCATCAACATGACATCGATTTCTTCTTGCGACAAATTGCGAAATATGGCCTTTATCTTTTCATACTTGCTTTTTCGTTCGTGTTCCTTGTCACTGATTGCCAAGGTAAATTCCTTGATTGTCACTAATGAACATATTCTTTTCCTTTGCGTTCGAACCTTTCAACCTGGCAAACAGACAATGAGTGTAACGGCCATGCAGGTTACGGGCTCGATAGCGTACCGTCGACACTGACTGGTCATCCTGAGGAGACTCTAAAATGAGACCGTTTCAGTGCTGGGTTATCGATATCGGAGTGCAACTTGCAAGATTGAATGACCTTGTTTTTGTCGCGTCACTGCTTGTTTTTTGGTGCGCACCATTCGAGCGGGTATCTCTGTTGTGTGTTGTGGGAGCGGCGGCTATCAAAACGCGCTCTTGACATGGACAGATTTGGCGTCACAGGGTTGCACACAACATCTCATTGGCTATATCATGCTATTGTTGGTGCCTCTACAAAGTGCTATTCCTCGAGAACAATCAAGAAAAGGTTGTTAGAGCTCTAAGGAACACATCCTGGGTAGCAAAAACCCACATATTTAACCGACGCCCTTTTAGTTGACAAAGTAAAAAAAACATATTCCCATACAACGAATTGTCCTATATCAAACAAATTTTGTCTTGTGCAAAAAAACATAGACTACCAAACGCAAACATACATAAAAGTAAAATAAAAAGAAAATCAGTATATACATTCATCTTTTGGTTTTTTTTTTTTGGTTAGAAGTAATTCAAGAGTTGATCCACCTCATCACCAAACGCTGGCGGTGGTAAGAGCATATCGTCGTCTTCCATTTTCACGACCAGGTCTTGCTGTTGCACCGCGCTAGATGGGAGAGAAGGAGATGCTAAGACGGGATCATAGAGCTTATTCTTGAGTGGATTTGTGGTGGTCACAGGGTCGGCAAATGAAGAGGAACCAAAGATGTCGCTGGCTGGCGGAAGGGTGAATGAATCTAGCGTATCGATATCGGGCACGCCAAACAAGGTAGAACTGGAAGGCGTGCAGGCACCGGCAGAAGAGGAACACGAGGAAGAAGACGCGGAAGAGGACTCGTCACCGCAGCAGCAGGGAGACAACCGGCTGTTGTTGTGATCGCAGCAACTGGCAAAGGTAGAGGGCGAGTAAGGAGGAGGTGAAGAATCGTCCGGTGATGATGAAGACGGTTCGTCGGCCAGCGAGAAACAGTCTCCAAAGTCAAGTGAGGCTGTGGTACCGCTTGTGCAGGACATGGAGGAAGAGGAGGGATCTTTGTAGTCAACCGTGTCGCCATACTGCTTTGCATACCACGCGTTCTGAGCCGACAATGCCGATGCGGTGAGGGGCATCGAGACGGGAAGAACAAGGGAATTGCTGGTGTTATTATTATTGCTATTGCTATTGGAGGAGGATGGACATGATGACGATGGTGATTGTGTCGGAGGCGCAACAGGTGGCGTCCTTGACGAATGCTTTCGTGGTTGCAACGTTGGCATGAAGCGGGTGCGGAATGTGTCGAGCGTCCGTTGAAGAAGGTTCTTTTTACCAGCCAAATGACGCTGATTCAACCATGCCTAGTGGATAATATATATAAGTATCCACCGTCATGAAGCACGCAGACCACCTTGTTACCACTACTTACAAGCTTCCATCCCAACTCATTGCATAACGACTCCTCCAACCATCGTGTTTGGTTTGTAGCATACTGGCTCTGCGACGCTTCCATGATCCTTGGAAAAACGCAGTTTGCTCTTCTGAACTCGACCGGAATTTCATCCACGTTCATGCCTTCCACATTGATCTTTATTCGGAACCGAGCCCCAGTTACAGGATCTTCCATAGCGATCGTTTTCGGATGGTTCGCTGGCTTCTTGATGGCAACATCGAGAGTCGAAGGCGGAGTTGCTGAGGAGGAGGCTGGAGTGGCAGTGCATGGTTCCTCTTCACGAGCCTTGCGTTTTCTCAAAGTGCCTTTCAACAACTTTTCCTGGCGAGCAACACGGCGCGATCGCATACTGGGATACCGATTTCGATACGAATCCACTGCTCGTTGAATCAGTCCTCGTTTTCCGGCGATCTCTTCCTTGTTCAGCCATGCCAATTTCCATCCCAGCATATTGCATTCTGTCTCGTACGCCCATCGATTGCCGCGGTAGGTCTCCTTGGGAAGATTGGCTCGTGGATAGACCTATACACAACCGCCAACAGCATCAATAACTCTATTTCCTTCCCTTCAATACACCTTCTTTTGGGTTCCCGACGATTAAAGCTTTAGCCGCATCGGGCTATGTGACTTTTTGCGGGGATCGCCCAATGAAACTTACACAATTATCGTCCTTGAACTGCTTGTCGAGATCATCTATGCAGACGTTATGAACGTCGGTACGGATCGTATAGCGTTTCAAGACTCTGTTGTGGGAATAGACAAAAGAGACCCATTCGACGCCATCGCGAACTTCTGCCACAAGCTCGTGTGGATCGGCGGCTTCCTTGTTTTCTGTTGTTGTTGCTGTTGTTGTTGGTGGTGGCGTTGGTGCTTGGATCATAGCTTTGGCAAGCGCACTTGCAATAGCAGTTGCATGGTCTTGGTTATTATCGGCTGTTGTTGATTCTTGTACTGTACTTTTCTCGAGCTTTCGTCTCTTGACTCGGTTAATGGTGTCTTCAATCATGCGGATTTGCTCGGTCGTAAGTTGAGTAAGAAGCATTTCTGTTTTGGTCGGCATATTGATTATATCTTGAAGTAGTATAGAGGTAGGAGATGCATAAGCCACAGGTTGGATGTTATTGTTCTTATCGTCGGTAGCGTTACAAGTAGTGTTCATACAGAAAGAAGAAGAAGCGGATAAAGCCCAGATATTATAGTCAAATGCGACAACCGAGAAATAGCTGAGTGGTCATGCAAGGTAGAAATATAGAAAAAGAGAGAGACAGAGAGAGGGACGAGACGAGTCAAAGAAGTGTGTGTCGGGAATCTTTGGTTAAACAATACGGAAGACCTTTATAAAGCCCAGACGAGCCGACAACCGTGACGGGTGAATGACTTGGAACGGTGGAAGCATTTGTGTGTTTCTCTCCAAGACACCAAACAAATGCAGCAACACATCAAACACCCGTTCCCGGAAAATGCATTGCTCCTACTAATATTTGGACACGTACTTCTTTTTCATGCTATTTGCTCTTGATACTTAGAACACTATTTGCTTAAACGATGAGACGCGCATCTTGTAACAGATTCCGTGAACAGCCGAACTTTTTGTCCGACAGTAACAAATTCGGTTGTCGAATTCAGGAACAGAAAAAGACTTTGCTTCGATCGGAATGTCCCGTTGAGATGCAAAATGCCCCGCCTTGGGGGCCGCTAATACGTAATATGTTGTACCGGCCCCTCAGTTCACCCCACCTTCATCTTTTCTTTTCTTTTCTCTTTTTTTCACGTCTCTTTTTTGTTCTCTATGGGAACAAATACAAGTAGTCGATAGGTTATTGACAGGGTAGTCAAAAAGAGGGTCTATTGTGAAAAAGAATTTGCCACGTGTAGAGTGAGAAAAAAGTTTTGCCACGTGGGCTTAACCAGCACTGACCCCTCATGTGAAATCATTGCCCAGTTCCTTTGGGTGCCACACAATGACTAAAACATTCTGCCTTTGCAACTTGCTGCGTTTTACCCGTCGTCGATCTCGTCCAATTATCGGTTACTGGAAACCTCACGTCTGAATACGCCATAAAAAGACCATTCATACAACACTGAACACGCCTGGACAAAAGTGAACTAAACGCTACTTTGGAACCCTTGAAGATTTCCTTCGATTTTGTTCTTTTTCCCTTGTGCAACATGACATGAACTGGCATGATCTTTTGAAACAAGGGAATCTGCGGTCAGCGGCAATCGCAGTTTTGGATGAAAGTTTTAGCGGGAAAACTCCTATAGGCGATCGACGTGTTGGGTTACGGATAAACTTAATACGTAATCCTGCATATGACACGCAGCTTGTTTCTTTCCTTGACTCACAGTTATTGCAAAGTGTAACATGTCAAACAAACAACAAGAACAGAAAAGAGTCAGTGAAAGGCAGAAAGTTTGTTTCCATAGTCACAATTATGTAATTCTGAGAAGGCTGCAGGCGACTATTTAAGAGGCAGTTGGGGACGCAATGTTCGTCGCAGCCGGGGATGACAACATGTCGCTGTGTCGAGATACATAATCGCCATCGTAGCCATCTTGGTGCTCAACAAAGATATAACTAGCAGCCACGAGTTTCAACTTGTTGTCTTGGGTAAACTTGTTGAGATCAAAGAAGGCGCGATGCAGCGTCGGGTCCTCGAGTTTTGGCACCAGTTCTTGGTCATTCTCTTCTTGTTCATAGAGCGCAAACACATAGCGATGCTTGCCTGTGCCTTCTGGAGGAGTGGGTCCGTGATATGGTGTGTACAAGTGGAGCGGTGAATGGTCGTGCATTGTTGACCCCGGCTTGTTACCTGGTTTGTGCGACCCTGTCAGATCAGTGTCATTCTTAACCCTGTTTTCCCACCGAATTACCAGCAACATTGGTGGATATCCAGTGACGCACCAATGGCACTTCAGCATCAGCATCAAACTAATGTAGTACATTTAGCCGGATGCAGGCATAGGATCGTTCTTTGACGGCTCATCATTACCATGATCAACGTGTACTGTCTATCAGGGCTTGGTGCTGGGAACCAAATGTGGGGCTCCTCAACGACCTCTTCTGGACGTAGTTCTTGCCCAGTTTGGACAAGCTTGTCCTGATTGTACGTAATCTTAAGAAAAGACGTTGGAGTGAACTCTGGCAAGACTTTTGGCGAGGGATAGTCCTGGGGTTAGTAGCCTTCATCGTTTCATTTCATAAATGGGTCGATGGTAGTTACTGTCAGGAACAAGCTTAGCGTCTCGGAGATCCTTTAGCATTTGCTCGCCGATAGCCGGGTCTAGAGCACCGAGGACCAGGCGAGCGGTCATGGCAACCGCTGCCATCAACAAGCTGAATAAGAACTTCATAATGAATGGCAAAACAAAAGATCTGTCAAAACCCAGTGGACTTTATATGCTTGTACGTTCTCATCTCGACTGAAGGCCCGTATTGAATTTTGGCATGCAGCTCATAAAGCTTGTTTAAGTAACTTTAACAGAACTGCGTAGAAAATCGGTTCGTTCCGCTCACGGATAAACGTTTGCGCGTAAATCTTTTGAAGAAGGTTAATGCAGGAATCAAGAAATGCTCAACTGCTACACGAATGGCCTTGGGTAATGGCTGGAATGACAGACCCGAGCAGAAGTTAATACGATTCTCAGGAATCTCTGGCAAAGGAATCCGATCGCTTCGCATTATACCAAAAACGCCAACAGTTGGAAAAGATCTTTATAAGTGGATCAGACAACCTTGACGTACGTAATCAAGGCAGAACAAAATGAGCACTTTGTTGTTGTTAACCTTCTCAAAAGACGCGAGTTTCATTAAATTGGATTAATACGTCAGTCGACAAGCTAGTGAGTTGTAATGATAGCTTGCTCAGTCGTTCCGGACAAATGTACCTCGAGCTATTTCATTTGCTGCTCAAACGGTACCGAAAGTATCTTGTGGATCATGAAGACGACCTTCAGACGCATCCAGGGCACATTCTTTTGTTAGCCCTTGAGAATCATAAAGCAACGGGTGAATGGATACGCACAGGAGTCACTTGCTCCAATAACGGAGTAAGGCAATAATGCAGGGAAAAAAGAAGTTTATCTTGTAGCATACTAAGGGATTCCGGATAGGTTGATCTAGTTCCGTTTCTGGTATGCATGGTCGATGTAGTAAAGATATATACCATAATGCTCGAAAAAGAAATGATGGATAATGTCAGTGAATCGCTGATGATTAGAACTCTTCGTAAATGGCTTGATAAGGTTCGCTACGTCCCTTTTGTACGCTTAGGTTTCCCTGTATTGAAGTTCTGTATACTCTAGCTTTCCAGCTTATGGTGGAGTCCACATATTACGGTAGTACGTCGATCTCTTGAGCTTTCTTTGCGATTGCTAAGACTTCAAGGGGATATGAAAAAGGTCTTGAGCTGAGAGAAACGGGAAGAGTATAAATATCGCGATCTAACGGTGATCTGAGTACACAGGTTCTGGTGATCCTCACGTCGCTATTGTCTTTTGCAGAAACCCTCCGTCAAAGCTTGGATTATACTAGCGTTAATGATCTCTTCCGAACTGACCGTACAGAATTCTTCTATTCCCCGGTGTCTCAAGAAATTGCACTTGATCGAGAATGCTTGAAGCAATTAATGCAGATAATTTTGATGACGCTTGAACAATTAATATCAGCGAACGTTGAAACGGAAACAACAGCAGATAAGGAGATGTACGATCATGTAAATAGCAAGCTTATGCAACTGCTGAAGCTCGTACAGTGTAAAGCATTGTGTGTGAGAAACGTAAGCTTTGATGAAATACTAAAAGTGAGCATTTTAGTGTACCGTCAAGAGCTAGCGCCCTTAGAAGTGCTCCGGATCGTATTCGAGCTTTACGGTAACAACGATGAGGACGCCGTGAACCTGCAGCTGACGATATTACGAATGTGGACAGCCATACCCAACAGGAACTCCGTCAACCAAAGGTAATAGCCCGTTTCTTTGATAACTTTTCGTTGCTTCAAGACCTAACGCCCCTTGCTCACAGTCTCATTACAACTGTAAAAACATTGCTCTCTAGCTTGGAGCTTGAACCTCATCGGCTCTTCGTCTATTTCTGCTACCGCGCCTGCATGGACTACAGCCTTCTAGTGGACTTCCTGCTATCCAACGAAACTGATTTCCTGCTCTTCTTTTTACAATATCTACGTTACGTCGAAAAGGATCCCGAAAGCCTAAAGAAAACATGCAGCAGCTTTGAACAAGAGAACGACGGAATAAGTCTTGGAAATATCGCCAATATGTTGCAAAGACTGGTGTTCGTTCTCAAAGGAGGTGGTTTTCCTTATAATCCATCCTCGCTTGTCAAACGGATCAACAGCGTTTTACGTTCAATCCAATGACCATTGCACTTCCACCACATGCCCCCTTTTCAACAAAGTAGAACTTTACGATTATCATTATAGCTAGGTTACATTTACAGAATGAATGTATACAGCATAAGGCTTAGTGCACTACAGGTGAAGAGTTTGTCAATGCACCGACATGGAACCTTAACAAGGTAGAAAAAAATTACCGGTCGTTGGTGCATCAACCCAGGCTGTTCTTGTCCGAGTAATGGTGTGGTGAATGTCGACAGGCTGACCGTACTTGACGAAAAGATCGTCTATCGATGGACTATCTTCATCCCATGGCGTGTCTTTAAACTGATCTTTGGATGACACCAAGCGAATAATAGCTTTGCCGTCCTTGAAAGGGCTTTTGACCTTGACCGTAATCCGACGGTCTCCTCGTTGCAGATCAAATGCTCCCCGTTCGTTATTCGATACTTCGCCAAGGAAACGACCACTGTCGTACAATCGATAGACATCACCTCGATCCTCGTAGTCGAAGAGCTCGATACGACCTTTTTGATCCTGCAAGTGAGCCATGATTGTTGCTTCCCCGTCGACCCAGTACAAATCGGTAAACTCATTGTTGGGTTCCAAATAGGTTTCCGCAAAGGATATCCATGATAATAACGCGACAGCAAGGATACACGCTGTTCTAATTACGCGAAGCATGTTGTTTAGCTCAAGGAATAGAGAGAGATGCAAAAGGGAGAAACAGATATATAAATTCCCTCCTTTTGGGAAGTCAAGATCCAAATTTCCCCTCTGTTTCTTAATCTTTTCAAACGAAGAGAACTTTATTAAGGCACTTATTGTGTACATATTGTGTTGTCATCCTCACAACGGTTGTTACCGCAACTCTTTCTCGCGGTCCACGACAATGATGGGTGACAACGCTTCGGCCTCGATTTTCTCGCGCTCTGTGGCTGGAAATTTGCGTTCGAGGTAGTCAGAGACGGCAATGCCTATGGTGGCAAACACCATTCCGCCTACAAAAACAGTATTTAGTCTTTTCTTCTTTATTGACAACGTCCATAACGTATACTTGCCGACACCGATCCAAATGCGTGTGCGCGGGTCCAATGCCTTATAAGATCCCCACAATGATTTGCGCTGCATGGCTTGAAAACGGTTCAAGGCATGCAACTCAGAGTCTGAGCCTCAAAAATCGCGTAGCTCGGAAAGCCCACTACCCGCAGCTCAGGTTCAGCAACTGCTTTACATACAGGTTTATTCTTTAAAATTTGCGGTAATGTACAAAATATTTTGCGCAGAGAAAACAAAACGATTTACAGA
>JSYX01000513.1:0-25374 GCA_000787465.1 Thermomucor indicae-seudaticae
TTAACACCGATAAGGAACCCTACAAGTGGCATCCCATCTATTGTAACACCCGGCCTATTGCAACCGAGTTTCGGGAACCCCCGAAAATATATAAAGCCAATGCAAATTCCCGGGCCTTCCGCAATTTGCAACACCGTTAGCTCCACGGTGCAATAGCTCGGTATACAGTTTCCGAGGTACGCACCATCGTTATCATTCTATTACTTTCACGCTGGCCGAAGAGCACGACAGTCCTTATCTACCATATTTAATTCACAAATGAAAGGCCGCCCAATTTTCCTTGTGTACAGTCCTTCACCAACCCGAACAGCGTGGTTCTGAAGCCGGCCCTTCCTGAGTAGAGATCGTTTCGGGGGGCGTAAAGGATGACGTAATTGTCATATCAGCGCATAGCGGACGACTCATAGAGCAGGCGTCGTTCGTCCCGTGAAGAAAAATGATAAAATAATAGTCCAGAGACAGAGAAAGTGTCTGTGTTGCTGCGGCGAACGTATGTTTCCGGACTGACAACGGAATCTCTCTGCGATGTCTACCAATTTCATCTTGCTTTTCGCCAATTCAAGGGCATGAGGTTGCTGAATTTGCAGCTCTAGCGTACGAACGTTGAGTGGGAAGTCCATGACGAAGCCGTGAGATGCTGAAATTGCATGTGTATACGTAGGAGCTGATTGTATTTCGGGTTTATCGGGGTGTTATCGGGTTAGGCAATTCCACCCGATAACTTTCGGGTCGGGCTAGCAGTCGACTCGAAACCGAGACGCTTCGGGTTTCGATAAGGATCCCTAGTCTCGACGCTTGACCCGTCCCATTCAATAACCGGGACAGCGGAGGCCCCATTCACCTGTCCCGACCGGATCTCGGGTCGCCCCCCCTGTTCCCTCCCATTTATCGTTGACCGTCCCATTAAGAGCCCTAGATGCAGCTGGATCAACCAACTCGGTACGTCCTTCTTCGCAAATTGGCCTCGGACGCGACTCATTTATTTTAGCGTTGATGCTTCTCGCCACGGTACAGAGGAAAAAGCGTGAATCGGGTCTGTGCTACTTTTGCCCTTTTATAAAAATTTGTGAATGCCATATGTTCCTCTCAACAACCAATCCGCGGCTTATAATTGCCCATACCACGCTCTTTCCCATTTCCTTTGCGAATTTCAGCGATGATTTAATAAGATGGACGGCTAAATAGTTCGGCGATGACGATGATGTTTTCATTAGGGCGGTGAGCGACATGTGTTAGCCCCCACTTTATAAGTTTAGTTTTTGACAGGAAGTTGGTGCTAACTTGTGGCGAGTTAAGGTGACCATTTCCCGCATTGATTGCTGTGTTGGCCAAGGAGTTCTGCTCCCTTTCTGTCTGACAAGCTCCTCTCTTCGATACAGACTTTTGATTTGAGCAAGTTGTATAGCTCTTTCTCCTTCGTCTCCGTTAGTAATCTGGATTCCCGAGCGTAGAATGCATGTTGGCCTCGGCAACTGTCTTCTGATTAGACGTTGCATCTTGAATCTGGGTTGGCAAACCGGGTTTTGTATTGGATTTTGGGTGGCTTTAGCCATGGTTATGCAAAGATGTAGACTACCGTTTGTCAGAACGTAATGCTAAAATTGTTGTGAATCCCAAAGGTTTACTCTTTTACATGTATGTAGAGAACAAGGACGATCTCACTAGCCGCAACTACAGGTGCATGAGCTCTGTAAGAAAGTCGTACTTAGTCGAGATTTCAGCTTTCAGTAAAGGAGATTCCTTAACGACGACAGTCTGAGCAATACATATAAAACCAATTTTTTTTAGTTATACATCTAGTGAGCGAGTGCTTGCCACTATGTAGCTACTGGCAGTAGCGCTCCAATTTATCCTGGTCAATCCTTTTCGTCCTATGCCAGCTCGCATCAAGCGATTGATTTGAGTTCAAGGTTGGACCTGAAGCTCAATACAAGATGCCAAATGGTCTTGTATGTCGCGCATACGTTTGTGGTGGAAAGCTTTCATAACGGGCATGCAAATCACTTTCGAAAAGAATACCTTCCATCATCTCTTAGGAAATTTAGAATGGCTGGTTCTTTACATGTGGTGTGTAGGCGGGAGTGGGAGGACCCGCAACCGTTGCTGGCAGGTCTTCTTTTTCGGCAGAATTGCAAATCAGTCACTGATCTCCTCCCGCTCATTTATCGTGATGTCATTCCAAGTGGTAGCGGCACCGGCGGGTACGGGAACGCAACTACCAGAACGTGTATACGGATCACTCCAAACTCTTCAGCAATGTCAACTTGCGACTGGCGATCCTGTAATCGTGCAACATTTTGGGTGCCCGGAAAAGGCAAGCGCGCGTGCATCGCTGCTTTACCAGATCAGTGCATGACTGATCGATTATGCTTGCGTAGTAGTTTGCGGTTGGTCTCGCGTGGCCTTCGCTCAAATTACCTGGCCAAGGTACGTACGATTTCCCCCCTTTCATACATGGCCCCTCTCGTGCTTACCCATTGCGCTGTGAAGTCGTTGAACTAAGCGATACTCTACGATTGAGCGGCAAACTCGGAATTGGTGACCATGTCACCTTGCGGAAGCTGTCCGGCATACAACCAAACGTCGCGTCCCGAGTCTGCGTGCGCTCTTTGGCTCCAGCTTACACCAAAGAAGAAGAACAACAAATTGCCACGCTTATTAAAGAATCACTCGGTATGATTTGACAGCAAATAACTGTTGTTTGTTCATATTATCATTAACATAGGAAGCCTTAAACATATAGTGCACACACGGTACATCTTTAAAGATCTTGTTTTCAACGTCAACTACTTTGGAAAGCCGCGTCGATTTATCGTTGAGGATATACTACCCGGAACGTCTGATCCAACTGCTATTTTCGTCGTCAGCAAGACCACCACGACCACTATCTTAAACGGACCGGAATCGTCAGAGGAGAAAAAGCCTGCTACGACAGAATCCGTCAGCTACATGGATATCGGAGGGTTAACTGAAGAGATCAAAATGGTACGGGAAATGGTAGAGACGTCTCTGAAAAATCCGGAAGTATTTAGGCAGTACGGTATGAGACCTAGCTGGTTTTTTATATAATGCTTGGACTGCTAAGTCTCTCTTTAATCAGGGCTCCGGCCACCGCGTGGCGTTCTATTGTACGGACCCCCTGGAACCGGAAAGACGCTCATAGCAAGAGCGGTCGCGCAGGAAACGGGTGCGCATGCCATTATGATCAACGGGCCAGAAATTCTGAGCAAGTTCTACGGAGAGACGGAGGAAAAGGTGTGTGCATGTTTATTGTACTTTAACAGCAGCAGCTTAGATTGTCGGTATGATAATAGCTTCGAGCTATTTTCCGAGAAGCAGCCGAAAGAGAACCATGCATTATCTTTATTGACGAAATCGATGCTCTTTGCCCAAAGAGAGACGAGGTATAAAATACTAGTATCACAACGAAAAGAAAAATGATATATCTATGTATATTAGGCACCTAGTGAGATGGAAAAGCGAGTCGTGACCACTTTACTTACACTTCTAGATGGCGCATCAAGCGAGTCTGCAGCAACACAAAGGGTCGTTGTCCTCGGCGCAACCAATCGACCTAATGCTCTAGATGAGGCGTTACGGCGTCCTGGAAGATTCGATCGTGAAGTTGAGATCGGTAAGAGCATGCGAGAGTGTGGGGCTGGCTGTGCAGCGGGACTAAGACAAGACCATTTAGGGATTCCAAACAGTGACGCACGATTGTCCATCCTGACCGCAATCATGAGGAAGATACCGCATTCATTGAGTATCGAGGAACTGGGTGTGATTGCAAATAAAGCACATGGATATGTTGGTGCTGATTTAGCAGCTGTTTGTCGAGAAGCTGGTTTAAATTGTATACGGCGATGCTCTGCAGGTAAATGCATAAATATGGAAAAGGAAAGGTGCCAAGTAATAACTGATATAGCCAGCGGTTTAGATTCGGTTGTTGACCTGCGTGTAAACATGTCAGATATGATGGAAGCATTAAGCCAAGTTCGGCCTAGCGCGATGCGAGAGGTGAGTGTGGTTTAATCATGCATCTTGGTGAGAAAAGCTAACTAATCGTCTCACCGCACCCAGATAATGCTTGAGGTTCCAAAAGTATATTGGTCTGATATCGGTGGCCAAGCAGAAATTAAACAGAGATTAAAGGAATCTATCGAGTGGCCTCTGCAGGTTTGTGCATGAAACATAGAATGAGTGATTCTTGTGCAAGCTCAGTGGATTATAGCACCCAGAAGCTTTTGAAAGACTCGGAATTCGGCCACCGAAGGGCATCCTGCTTTATGGTCCTCCTGGATGCAGTAAGACGCTCATGGCAAAAGCTTTGGCAACAGAGGCTGGGTCAAATTTTATTGCAGTAAAAGGACCAGAGGTAAGGAAGGTCAAAAGAGAAGGAGACCAGCCTGATAACGGGATTGGCAGCTTTTTAGCAAATGGGTTGGAGAATCAGAAAAAGCCGTAAGGGAGGTGTTCCGGAAAGCTCGTGCAGCATCACCGTCGATTGTCTTTTTCGTAAGATATGAAGTGAAAGGACGCTGTGATTGATAAATACCACTTATTATATAATAGGATGAAATCGATGCATTGACGGTGAAACGTGGCTCAAGTGGAGAAGGCGGTACTTCAGTAGCTGATCGCGTGCTGTCTCAGTTGCTGAATGAACTTGACGGCATTGAGCCTCTTGTGAACGTCACCGTTGTCGCGGCAACCAATCGACCCGATATTATTGTACGATTGCGTTTCAAGTCGATGCAAGCCATAGGGTACATACTGACGGTATTGTAGGATGATGCTTTGCTGCGTCCAGGACGCATAGATCGTATACTGTACGTAGGGCCTCCTGACCTTGCGTCGCGTCGAGAGATATTTCGAATACAGCTTTCCAAAATGGCCTGTGATGAGGACGTCGATTTGGAAGAATTGGCTGTCAAAGTAATGTGGACATCACCAAAAGGAAAAAAATAACTTACTTACAATAGATATAGAGTGATGGATGCTCAGGTGCAGAAGCAGTCGCGATCTGTCAAGAAGCAGCTCTCTATGCAATGGAAGATGACGTGGATATAAAGGCGGTAAAGCAGCAAGCAACTCTGAAAAAAACGCTATTTGCTAACTATGTTTTCGGTCTAGATTAAACGAAAGCACTTCTTGAAAGCGCTTTCGTCGTTTACACGGCGGATAACGCCAGAGATGCTTCAGTTTTACAAGGAATTTCAAGAGCGTTCAGGATTACAGAGTGTTTGATTTGTTACACAAGAGCACGACAATCCCGGTATCTTTCTCACGGCATTTCACTTGGACCAACTTGTTCGTTGTTGCATTTGTATTTGTAGAGAGACAAAAAGAAAGCAAGTTTTTAACCAGTATGGATCAGTTTTTTTTTAGTTGTTGTTGTTGTTGCCAATAGTTCGACTACCAGCACCAGTGCCATCTCGGTAGAGTTGTTGATCCCAAAGATACACACCGAGTCCTGCATGTAAAGTTTCAGAAAACGTAATAAAAGAAAGTTTTCCTCCGCCATTTTCTTACCATCGCCAACACGGTTGAGTTGAGTGACCATATCGGCCAGGGTCTTGATTGACTTGACCTGATCCTGGAGGAAGGTGCCTTCTATAAAGTCACACATCTGTGGGTCATTGTTGCTGTCAGCCACCTTGTGAAGGTTCAGCAAAGACTTGTTGACGTCTGCCCGCAAGAAAATGAAGTGAATGATAGGATCGCTTTTGGGCCAGGGGGAGAGAAGCAATCAAACCTTTTTCAAGCTGCAAGGCCGATTCGACTGCGTTCTTTGCAGATTTCCAGTCACTCTGGAGAAAGAAAAGGTGTCAATCCTTGGTCCAGCTGTGTTCGTGGTCAAACATACCTCAGGAGCTTGCAAGGCACGCAGGACAACCTTGCCGCCACGCATGTTGAGATAATCTTGTGTGGAAAGACTGAGTCAAGGTACGACTGTTATGATTTGATTTTGGTTGAGAGACTCACCAATCAAGTGTTGGGCGTGTTCGCGTTCCTATCAATCAATCAATCAGATATCAATAAGGGGGACGCGTAAGATCGATACATACCTCTTGGGCTTGTTCACGAAAGAATTTCTCCAAGCCTATGTATTTGTCCAGGTGATTCTGCTCTTACAAGACGCGTTCTTTCCTTTTTTTACCTGGCAGGGCCACCGAAGTGTGCTGAGCCCAAGCGCTCATGGACAAATAGACTTGCGAGGCTTGAAGCTCCGTATTAATTTGCTGATTGAGGGCTTCTTCCGAAGCAGTAGCAAAGTTTTGCTTGGCCAAAGACATTTTTGTAAGAAAACGAGGAAAGAACTGCTCGCGTACGTGTCGACGCCGGGCGGCCCCCTTTTTAAAGCCTCAACGAAAACCGCGCGCATTAATAAATACAAACAAACACGCAGGCTTCTTGCAGATCCCCGGAAAAGGATTTTCCGGACCCCCGCTCATGAAACCAACAATTAAATGTAATATCTTTTTCTTCCCTCCCCTCTTTTTTGGCTCTCACGATGACCTTTCGGGGCAAGGTCACTTTACTAGGCATATTATGTATACTGTACGTTTTTCTATATATACTTCCCCAATTGCACGCTTCATCATCAAGAGAAGACACTGCGTCCTGGCGATGGCAGCATGACGTTTATTTGCCTACCCCTTATCGCTCGCCACCCAGCGAGAAGGAGGACACCACCACCAGCAGCATAACTTTGCAGAAGGAACAAGTTTCGCCTGATGAAAAGTTCATCACCTTCTTTACGCACAGCGGGTTCCAGAATCAGTTGATACAAGGTATATATATAGGCATGAGGAATTCTGTTCGTAAAGTGCTGACGCTTTCTTTATTTGTAAAAACAGTCGAGAATGGCATTTTGTTGGCATGGTATTTGAATCGGACACTGATTCTGCCACGGGCGCTGTTGGGCGAAGCTTTTGGATGGAGTTACTTTGGCAAACTGCATCTCGAGCACATGCTGCGTGATCCGCCGGATGAAATGATGCCAGCGACGGATCCGTGTGAGTTTCATGCGGAGGAGCTGGCGTTCTGGGATATCGAGTGCCCTGACCCGAACCGGTACACGACGATGCCCTTTGACGAGATCTTCGACTTGAGTTGGGCCAAGCAGCACGTGAAGATAGTCTTGCGAGAAAGGTCTGATTTTGAATGGCTCGAGAAGAAATTCGGCATACGGCGAGCGGGTGTACCGGAACAAGCGAATGGCTCTTATGTGGATGGAGATATCCTCTTCTTTAAAGGTATACTGATACATCCCCCCTCCCTTTATGTGTCCACCGAGGAAGCTTAATTCCACCACGCATCAGGAGAGACGCGGTATGACTGGCGCATCTTTGACACACCGCGTAAATCGCATCGACTCGGCAAATACGCAGACAGCTTGGATATCTATCAACTTCGCAAAAGGCAGGAAAAGCTGATCCATTTCTCGAGCCTTTTTGGTACCGGCAAGCTCCCGATCCGACGGCCAGAACATTATGAATTTCTGCGGAAGTTGCAGCGAAGCATTACTTATCGACACCCGGCCGTTTTGAGCGTCGCGGAGGCCTTGGTGGACTTGTTGGGTGGTCCAGGAAACTTTATTGGACTCCACGTTCGGTTCGTTACAGTGGCGAGCTCTCTCTCTTTTGAGTCCCTCATTCTAATTCTATTTTTTTTGTCAGATGTGGTGACGGTTGGTTCGTCAAGGCTTTACCGGAAAACATTTACAGCATCGTTTCACAGATCGATCGAGCCGTTGAATCGCGCCAACTACAGACCACACCGCCGCCAGATCATGGTCAATATTACAGCCTTCAGCAATGTCTAGAAATGGCAAGATCGAGCCATATCGCGATCATTTACATGGCGACTGATGCGCGATCACCGCGAGCCAACCCAGCCTTCGATGCTCTCTGGAGTCGATATCCGTGCACATTTACGATGGATGACATATTCGACCCTGCTAATACGCATTGGCGTGAGCTGGATCAGGTCACAGACAGCCGGACTGGACGTAGTTTACGAAAGTTCCTGTTGCCGCTCGTGGATGCGTCTGTGGCGAGTCGAGGATGGTTCTTTATTGGCAGCAAAGGGTCAACGTTCTCTGGATATATATATCGGCTCCATGATGTGTTTTGGTCCAATGTGAAAAAGCAGCATATGGGCGAAAACATCTCGTGATTCCATCCATACCACCTATTCTCCTCGCAATCTCTCTCTCTCTTGGCCCCTGGCGGGTCCCCTTTTGCATTTTCCAGATATTATTTATTACTGTTACTATCTACTAGATCATGCATCAGTTCGAGCTTTCTACACTCTGTACATATAGTTATACCTTCTTTGAGTTACTGGCATGACATCTTTAAAAAAAAACTCACTTTTCAAGCTGCTTATCGACGATTCGGCAAATTTCCCATTGTTCCTCTTTTATGGGGGTGGGGTGTCTGTTTAGGGTATTTTTCCATCTTATGGAGGAATCTTGTCGGCCAGATTCATCTGGACACAGCTCCGGAATAAGCGGCGCTCATCCTCAACAAGATGCGCCATCCATTGCGATAAGACCGGATCAAGATCTGACAACCGCCATCAGTCAGCAGCACCACCAACAACGACAAGAACACGACATTAAGCGACCCAGAGGGATAAGAAGCACGACCATCAGGAATTACAAACTATTTCCGGGCAACAATGTGTTTTTCTGTGGTGGACGGTTCATGACGCACAGAGCGTACTGGGCTTTTGCTTTAAGCCTGTTTTTACTTGTTGCACCCTCGGTTCTGTTTGTCGTCTTTTTGTAAGTAAAGCATGAAACAGAAGCAGAAGGGGGGGAGGAGGAGGACTTGCTGACGGAAGGAGAGAGAACAGATGCCCATGGCTATGGTACCGTGTCCATCCCGCGGTACCCGTTATTTTCGGATACCTTTTTGTGCTTGCGTTCGTGTCCATGCTAAAGACGTCATGGACCGATCCTGGGGTAATAAAGATCATTCATAAAAAGATAAATGAAACGCTAAAGATTTGCGCGCAGATCGTACCCCGCCATCTGGACAGCTACGCGTGCCACAGCGGCGGCTACGGCTTTCCGTATGAACAGAGTAGCCGTCCGAAAGAAGTGGTCATCAAAGGCACCCGGGTCCAGCTACGCTACTGTGACACGTGTTTGTTGTACAGGCCGCCGCGGGCAAGTCATTGTCGACAATGCGATAACTGCGTCGGTAAGTAAGATATGGGCTGTGGGGGAACCAATGGTCTGAACTGCCTTGATAATGCGTCATTATTAGAGAACGAAGATCATCACTGCATCTGGTTAAATAACTGCGTCGGCAAGAGAAACTACCGGTCGTTCTTTACGTTCATATCGACGGCGTTTCTCCTGTGCTGTTACGTGATTGCTTTTTCACTGGTGCATCTTTTGTCTCTCTATCTGGAAGGAGACAGGTCGTTTGGGCATGTGCTGTCGCGAGCGCCTGTCAGCCTCTTGCTCGCGATCCTGTGTTTTATTTTAGCCATGCCTGTGGGCGGTCTGACAGGCTACCATTGCTTCCTCACCATGCGTGGCGTTACAACACACGAGCAGGTTGCAAAGATCTCCCATCGCAACAACAAAAAACGTTGGCGACTCACCATGATATGTATATAGCTCCGAGCAGCGATGGCAATGCGGCCTTGCGAAAAGCATCTTTTTGACTTTGGTGATCCACTGACAAACATGGTCCAGATGTTGTGTCGACCGCAACCTAAAAGGTATATCGGTTGGTGTTATTGGTTAACTCGAGATAGGGGTAATAATAGGGTCTTTAGCTATTTGGCCAGAAGAAAGTATGCGGAAGAGTGGTATGACCTGGATCGTAACCGGGAGACTGACTCTTGATTTTCGTTCATTTATTGCGCCTTGTATATATAGTAACCTACATATCTATTTAGTCAATCAATAATATCTATTAGCATTTGCTATCTCGTCTTCTCTTGGCTCTATTCGCCCCTGAGTGAAGCAGAAAATTGAGGCTGTTCTTGTTCGAACTTGTATATTCTCCAAACCGAAAATGGAGCCTGGTGCTGCATATCTGTCTAAAGTTGTTTGACCCCTTTTAAGCCGAGCGGGCAAAAAGCGCGCTCTCTCTTAAGGATATAAAGTACCCTCTTTATGTCGTAAAACCCATGTACCATGATTGTTACGCTGCAAAGGCAGGATCTTGTGCAGTCTTGCGGTTCTATTCCTTTGGATTACTGTAGTTAGGACTTGGCCTATGATCATCTCTGAGAACCTTGACTTTGGGGGGGTTTGCATCAACAGACACGACGATGATATGTTTACTCTTTCTATGCAGAGCCAGTACTTCACTTTCGGGTGAGCTCTTTGAGAGTTCATTAACCCGACGTGTCTGACTGACTCGCGCTTCAATACTTTGGCGCCTTACCGATCAGCGTGCTGCTGCCCTGGAAGTTCCGCTTTTAGCAGCAGCGGGACATCATTCCTTTCTTTTGTGCCATGCCACCTCGTTTCTATCCCGGACAAGCTAATCAAACACCACGGCCGTTGCAAAATGAACTCGTCGCGTTACAAAAGCTACTGAATGATGTATGCATCATTTTTTTTTTCTTCCTGCTTATATTTTATTTTGCTGATTTGGGGCGTGCAGGACATTCTGGAACAAGCGGCACACATTCTTGATCATTATACAGCAACAACGCGCAAAGGTTTCCCCCTCTTCCATCGCGGTTTGCTAAAGTGGAAATGCTTACTTTTATTTTTTCACGTCAAGATAGTCGTTTAGATACAGAGTCAGTGCAACCGCCGGCTGCGCTTGTGGAATCCCTGACCGAATCGTGCAATCAGTTTGAAACCGTGTGCGACCAGATCTACTATGTCCTCGTAAGTTGAAAGGCCCAAAGCTTTTTCTTTTTTGGATTTCGGAAAAGGAGTTGACGAGATCCGTTTAGGAACAATCCAAACGCGTGCTCCAACTGGATTGGCAGCAGCGCAGTATGGAGTTGAGAGCAGCAGAAAAAACGGAGCAGCAACAACAACAGCAACAGCAAGGAGGGCTGCAACAGCAGCAGCAGCAGCAAGGGTTTGATGATATGGGCACCGATCTGTCGGTGATACCTACGGATTTCTCGATGGATCTGGATAATCCGGCTCAAAAGACGAGTGCGACGGAGACCGTTGTGGATCAACAAGAAGAAGAAGACATGGAGGAACTTTTGCAGCTGCAGACAGAAAGGATGGATCGCCTGCGTAGCGTGCTATTGCATGGAGTAGACGCGCAATCGTTGATGAAGCTAAATCAGTCCAACAAGGAAGACATTCTGTTTTAAAGAGCTACATATTATGGAGCTGCTTTATTATTATTTGTCAGCTTGGGGAACAGCCTTCTGGCTGACGCCACGAGAGGCCCCACGCATCTCTCGGCAAAGAAAGGCGTCATGGCCACCGACGCTGCTATCCGCAAAGGCATCATGGCCTATATCCATAATAATATGAGTTTTGCAAACTCTCTTTCTCTCTCTCTTTGTTTTTGTTATACCCACTTTGACGACTGCGTACGACGTGGCGAGATTGACCATGACGCGGCTCGAGGGGTCAAGAGGCTCATAGCCGTACCGTGTGCGCAACTTGCTCATGATCCTGTTACCTTCGGCAATGGCTTGTTCGGGCACAAGGGGCACGCGGATCTCGCTATAGTCAAGCAAGTAGTAGACCAGCGGCAGCGGCACGATCGCCGTGAGCTCGTGCAGAATGGCAAATGTGGTCAGGTACGATGCCGGCTTGTGCCTGAATTGTTGGGCGTACTTGCGCCATCCTCTTGCTGGCTGCTGCTGCTGAGGAAGCGAAGCCGTGGACATGAACCTGCTTGTCTTGACCAGTCGCAGCATCAGAACAAAAAAAGTTTCGTGTGCCACAGACCAAAGTCCAATTTTTTTTATTATTTGTTGCGCATGGTGCCAGACAAGTAGTGGGTATGAATGGGGGGCTCTCACGGCCTGTGAATGCAACAGATGATTATGGTGGCAACTTTTTTTAAACAGGACACGATCGTTTTCCTTTCTTCTTGCACACGGAGAACACTATAAAGTGGGGACTACATACACGAATGGGTGGGTGGAGGAGAAGAGGAATCGAGGTCTACTCGGCTCATCTTCTCTCCCACACTCGCGCGGGGCCTTCTCTGTTTTTTTTACATGGACAGAAGGTGTTGCCTTTTTTGTACAAACAATGATGTGGTCCGAAAGGAATGGGGAGGTCATGCAGAAGAAGCAGAGCGTGGAGAAGAACAAGTGGAAGACGATGTCGACGACTGAGGTGGATGATTACTGTGAATCTTTGCATGACGTCTCAAGTTGCTTACAACCGAAAAGTGACGCCCGCAACCTTCGACAGGACATTTGAAAGGTTTCTAAAGACAAGGGGGGGAATCATTGGTATCTCTCTCTCTAGATGTACGTTTCTTCCATAGTTTTACCTCGCCCGTATGACTATACATGTGCGTCGTTAGAGAACTGGGTCGCGTAAATTTCTTAAAGCAGACAGTGCACTTGTATCGCTTGGGAGTTGACGAGGACGCCTTGGTGTTGAAGGTCGCCATCATGTTCTGAGGCAGAGGCGGGGGCGGCGAAGATGACGTAGAACGACGTTGTTGCATAGTAGTAGTAGTTGGATGATAGTTTGTTTGCATAGGAGGAGGGACAAAGAATGCAGTCGATGTCGAACCAGCCGCCTTGTTATTACCTAGCATCATGGGTTCAGACGAAGCGATGCCTGCGATAAAGAAAGAATTAGCAATACACTCTCACTGCGGCAGTTTTTTCCCAACGTTACCCGAATACAGATACGGATGATATCCGGGAGGCGGATAGCGTGCAAACGAGTGACCGGCAGCTGGACCAGCCAGCCGCGACACACAAGGGTCAACGGGCAAGCCGGACTCCTTGTAGTAGCAGACCTCATTTGACGAGCTGGCGGTAAATGGGCTGTAGCATCCTGCTCGCGACGCAAGCGTACGCGAAGGTTGCTGCTGCTGCTGCTGCTGCTGCTGCTGCACAAAGGGAAAGAAGGCTGCTGTCGTCGTCGTCGTCGTAGGAATAGATGAAGTAGTAGGTGCATGCGTCGCGCCAGCCGACGTCATTGCAAAAGAAAAGGAAGAGCTTGGAGAATCAACGAGGAGGGTACTGGTTCCAGAGAAAGTCGTCGTCGTCGTTTGCGGTGCACACATGAAGTCGGACGGACTGCTGGTGTGGGTCGTCGTCGGTGGATGGGCGGCAGGCGGGGCTGCGACATTTTCGCATGCGAAATTGTGCGTCGCCTGCGCCAAGTTGTTGATGTCCAAGCTCATTCCAGGATAATAAACGGAAAGCATTCAAACAAAGACAAGTTGAAAGAGATACAAGATAGTACAAATGGAAGGACCAAGCAAGCCCGGTACCTCGAAACGTCGTAAAATAGAAACGAAAGGAAAGACTGAAAACGGCACGCCGTATAGAAGCACTATCGATAGTAAGTAAAAAAAAAGGATCTCTCAAAGATCAACTTTTTTCTTTGAAAACTTTTTGGGTAAACAAGTAGAAAGAGAGGAGCAACACAAGAGAATCGTAGAAAGAATGTGCTTTTTTAAGTCAGCTCTTCAGGGGGCCTGTTGAACAAAAGAGGGAGGACACAGGAGGTCGCACATGCACGAGGCTTCTACCATCCTCATTGGCAACCACCAACCTTCGACCCAGGAATTCGTGCTGTCGTGTTGCACATTATTATTGACGCTTCCCCATCAATCAAGGAGAATAGCCTTTTCCGCACGAGCCGCCACGGTCAACAACTCTAAATTTAGGGAAGAAAGATAACCTTTATTCATCTTAGAGCGAAAACTTGGCGTTATAGATGGCTTCAGGTACAAAAACAGCTGTAATCTACAAAAACCAAGTTAGTATCCCACTTCCAGTTATTTGGTCCTATTTATTACCTTTCTACCACCAAACCATCTTCCATTCAATGCACCCATAGCCTTTTCAGCTGAATTGACTGAATCGAATTTCAAATAGACTTCGCCCTAAAATAAACTCTCTTTGTTATTCTAATTCCGAATTCCCCCACACAGAAAGTTTACTTGCCATAGACTCTTCATTCACTTGAATATGCTCCACTTGGCCAAAACGAAGACACTCCTGCTTCACGTCCGTCTCCAGATCTTGGACCCAGTCAGGTTCAGTCTCCCTAAAACAGTAGCAATCAGTCACAACCCGCTGTCTATAGGTCATTGTCCCACCACTCACTCTTCCGGGTTAAACATATTGTTAAGCATAATGGTTCGAGAAGGCTTCATTGGTATGTTTGGTCGCGGACTAGATAAAAGAGTTAGTAAACGATTACTGTGCTTGGACCTGATATAATAACACTTGCGGTGCAGCCGGTTCCTGCGGACGACTCTGTTCTTGCTCCAAAGGATCTGTTTTACGCTGAGCCAGTTTTTGCATCAATTCAGCTCTAGACAATGAATTCAACGCAAGGCCAGCCGAATCTATGGAACACTAAGTATACTTTGTTCCACGTCATTAAAAACCAAAGAAAGAACTTCACCATCATCATCCAAACTGCCATAATTGCCTGAACCAGTTTTCTCGGTGACGAGACCAACTTTAAGCTTAACGAAAAAGCAACGTTACACTCCGATCTTTACAAATGCCAACATCCATAAACTTACTGTGCGACCAGCCAGATCAAAGCCGTTCATCTTTTCGAGTGCCTGCTTGCCATCGGCTGGATTCTTGTATCTATATAATAGCCTGATCAATTACATGATCCTTCACATAGAAATCCATCGAGTACTCACTGGATGAAAGCATAACCTTTGGAGCGACCAGTCTCTGGATCTATAAATGCGCAGTAGTACCAAAGACAGAATTTGTGCGTCACAGTAGCTCGTTACCTTTATGCAAGTTTACAAAATCCAAAGGTCCAAATGGCTCGAATATTTGGCGCAGATCGTCTTCGGTAAGACTGAAATGGATCGATCCGACGTAGAGTCGTTGATAGACACCTTCTTGTCCACTTGGGTATCTTGTTTAATCTCAAAAGTTTCAGAAAACAATTTAGACTGCGACCATCAGGCTTACCCGTTCGCTTGCGCTTGCATCGCGTATCTGTTTTTCTCTGCTTCTGACATTTGCACCAGGACCGGGATACCTAAAAGTTTTTGGCCAGACATTGCCAACGCGTTCTGAACCGACTCTTCTTCATAAAACTCGACATACCCGACCCTGTCTAACGTCAGCAGCATGCCCTGCAGGTGACTCTTGTTGTATTAGCTTACCCTTTCGAACGTCTAGAGTTTCGATCGGAGATGATTCTGGCATCGCGTACGCGCCCGGCCTGAGAAAAGAACTCCTCCAGCTCGCGGTTAGTCAGACGAGCGGCAAGTTGCATCACAAAAACGGTGCGCCTGTCACGGTCTTCCTCAGGAACAGGAGGGGAAGGAGATCTTGGTCGTCTTCTCCTTCGGCTGTAACTGAAATAGCCATGTCAGTCGGCTGCAAGCATCCCAAATGACTACGACTTACTCTGGTCGTCTGTCCAGGCTTCGGCTGCTTCGTCTTCTTGGGCTCCGGCTTCTTCTTCTCCTATCACGCGAACGTGAGCGTCTTCGGGTACCATATGACCGCGATCCCGAACGACTACGATATCTTCTACTACTGTGTCTAGAGCGTGATCTGCGGGACCGTGAACGAGAACGACGATAATACGGAGAACGGGATCGGCGACGAGAAGATGGGGAACGGTGATGACGAGAGCCAGATGAATGCCGTGATCTAAACAATGTTGTCAAATCATCAGTCATGCCATTGGCTTGTCAGTTCTGCTGCCATTTACCGGCGGTCGTCATCTTTGTAATCCCGATCATGCCGATGACGGTCTTCGTCATTTTGCTGCTCCTTCTGTTGCGCTCGATCAGTGTTCCCTATCGTCTTTAAACAATACGGCAATTAGACACATACAGGCTTATCCTGGAAAGGAGCTTCCAGCATCGCTTCTACGTCCATGTCCATGTTTTGTGAATCGGGTTTTGTTTTTGGGTGGAAAAAGGGCGTCTCAAGAAGCAAATAGCTATATTTTTTAAAGCCCGTCGGCAGCAAAACGTTTATCCGATTAAAGCGTTCCACATGTTCTGTGTAAGAACAGTCGATATTAAAAAAGGTTATTTGTGGTCCATATCAACAACAGAAAAGAGCATGAGATGTGTCGAGCGATCCGTAAGCTATACCACAACATCTTGCTTGTTTTCCACACATATCGAAATCAGCTATATTGATTCTTTTAACCGCCGCGGCTGTTTCAGCAAGAACAGTGCGAGACAATTGTTTTTGAGTCCGGACGTCAGTTTCTGTGGTGTCTCACACCATCGACATAAAAACCATGCAGGTTTGCATAGGTGATGTTTTATTGAGTTTCGATACACAGACCCCGGCATTAAATTTGTGGGTGCACACTTTTTATAGCGTCGACCGTCCTTTCACTTTCGCACACTACCTTCTTTCTCATGGGTTCTATCGATAAACAGTACAGCGAAGCGACTGATGAAAGTAAACCATCCAAGATAACGACAGCAGACGACGACCAAACGCAGTCGAGTTATAGTCCACAGGATCAGCCATTGCAGGCACCTATGCGAGCCACTGAGTATGCTGGAAAGCACGCCGACTGTCCGAGAAACGTGATTCCGTCGAGCAGCAATGGACGCCGCGGCGGCGGCGTCGTTGACCGATTTAGCAGCGTCTTCAAGGGAAAAGAACCAGACACGGCTACAAGCAAAAGACCGAGTATCGAAGCGGCGTCTGAGCGCAGGACTTCGTTTTTCGAGCGGATTGAGCAGACAGGCAAAGATGGTAAGGACGACTTTTCATGCCATTATCCAATGGGAGTGGCCCTAACCTTGGTATACATAGTGCTTCGACGGTCGTCTGCGATGGCACCCAACACATCCGCTATTATCGATAAACTAGCGGATACGTTGAACAGCTGGAGCCCTGGGATCGATGAACCTCCTCCTGCACCAGGAGAACGTCGGTCATGGTCCGAAAGAGCGTTCTCGTTTCTGTTCCACACCAATGGGACCACCACTAGCAGCAGCAGTGCTGCTGCCCCATCCCAGAAGCAAAAGAGCGAGACGCAGGAGTGGAAGTCCCAGTCGGATATTGAAGTGTACACGTCGGATGATCTTTACGACGACGTTCAGAGAAGTTTCCGAACAGAGCATGCCACTGCAGCATCGTCGAGTCGACAATACCCTCCTGGAAGCTCTATACGTATGCAACCTATGACGCGGCGGCCGGGCGAAAAGAAGGCTATCCACCGGGCTGAAGTGATTCATGACAGACCGTGGTCCAGCTCGCAGCCCACAGATCCCCGTGCGGCTGCCAGGCGACGTAGCCTCCAGAACGCCAAACCGAGTTTTCGCAGCAGCAGGAGGAGCGACGACGACGACGAGGAACAGCGGTCTTGGTTTAACTCGGATCCTGAGTCGGGTAGGGTCGCGGTGCCGCCGCTGTCGGTACCAGGAGGGGGAGAGCCGAGCAGCGCAGTGCGGCTGGACAGCCAGAGCCGCAACCGGCGCGTTATTACCGATAGTCTGCATCTACGACCGAGTGTGGCTCGTGACAGGCATGAAGATCAGAACGTTGCGTTGGTCAAGAAACGCCGACGGCCGCGACAACCGGGGGAGCCTCGAAACGAGAAACTGGGTCAGTTTGATAGCGACTTTGAAAACTGGCATCATCTTCCTCCTTCTGAAGACAACACGGGAAGAAGGTATTCTCAAGAAGCACCATCGGCTCACGGCTTGGCGAGCAAGTCGATCTACATGGGTGATCAGCCGAGTTTCTTTTGCGATACGTGGAAAGCAGAGACAGATGTTCTGGGGAGAAGCATTTGATCTTCTAGCTTTCATTTCTTGTAAATAGCGCACAATAGTAACAAATTGGTTTTTTTTTTGTTTTCGCAAAAGGTACCATCATCCTTGTTGAAATGCAGCGAAAAGGGTCGACGCTCTGTAGCCTTTTCCAGATGAGCGCTGAGCATCGGTAGCGCTGTTCACAGAGAACCTGAGACGTTGGCAAAGGAAGCCTCAAACGGTTTAATTCCTGTAGTGGTCTTACAAGGGTTCGATCAGAGTATGCAGAAACGCGTGCTATAGATATATATATATCCATCATGACAAGTCGATACTGTCTCGCAGTTACAGATCACGGTCGTTACTGCCTTCATGGGTGGGCAATAACCAGCGTAATTGCTGGTCGACAATCCGAAAGTCAGTCTGTGCCACCTCAAACGAACAGAAATGGGATTTTGGGAGATCTTTGAAGCTTCGTTTATATAGATGACTGAAGAGAGCACAAGTCGTAAGAACGCTTTTCCCCTGAAGGGCAAGAAAGAAGGACACTAAGCGTAAGGTCCGCGCGTCATTAGCTACATCGCATCTTGCTCGGAAATTGACGTTTCGTCAGACCTCCACCAACGGATCGTCGAATGTTGAACAACATTACCCCGTCACGCTTGCCATTGATTTTGGTAAAGGGCTATAACCGAGAGCCACGGTGTTGCTCAGCATGCTAAAGGGATGGATATGCAATGCAGGGACTACATTCTCCGTAAGCCGTCCTCGATACTCACCCGTTTCCCGACATGTAATGAAAGCTGTGAATGTAGGGATGCTCTTACAAGTGCGTCGACGACGAAGAGGTCCATGACGTGACCAAGTGGCCAAAACACACTGGCTTTTATGCCAAAGTGCCGACGCTCCTCTACTATCGGAAACGTACAAAACGACTTGTGGATTGGGGAGACGGTGCTCGACGGCTTTCACTACAGGTAATGCTTCGTGCACCACCTAGCTAGCAGCAGCACTGATAGTAACATAACGTAGCCTGGACAGGACGGCGTCTTGATTCAGCAGTTCAAGCTATGGCTTGCAGAAGAAGAAGAAGACAACGATGGGCAGAGATCATTGTTATTGCCGGGTCAGACTGTGATTGATGTGATTGCTGATTATCTGCAACGTTTTCACGAGGTGGTTGTCCAAGAGGTGCAAAAGACGATCGGGACAAAGTATAGCGTGGACCAATATCGCTATGTATGTGCATCCTACCTTGCGCTTTATTATGCCCCACTTGACCGTTCCTTTTTGTTCATCAGTGTCTGACGGTGCCTGCTATATGGACGGACCGAGCAAAAGCTGCTATGCGGGAAGCCATGGTGCAAGCCGGTATCTTGAGCATCGATGATCCACCAAGCCGACTCTTGCTCGTAAGCGAACCAGAAGCAGCTGCCATTTACTGTGGACGGCATTGTTGGGACATGGATCGGTTGGACAAATTTATGATTGTTGATGCAGGTGGTGGAACAGTGGATCTGATTGTCTAGTGAGTTTGTTGCTCTGTGCCGCGGATCTTGTGTGCCTGTCTGATTTGCGCCATCATAGTCAAGTGGATCGATCTTCTTCCGAGCGTAAGCTCAAAGAGATCACCAGAGGATCCGGCGGGATGTGTGGCAGCGCTTACATTGATAATAATTTACGGGAACTGCTGATTCAAAAGATGGGCGAGCATGCTGGAAAGATATCGCCTTGTACTATGGAAAACGTTATGCAAGAGTTTACTGAACAGATCAAAGTGCGAAACGCAATTCCGATCACCTATCATTGTAGGACTCACGTATTTTATATGTAGCCTGTCTTCTGCGGTGATCGGGACCAGCTTCTCCAAGTCCCAGCCATTATGCGCCAAGATGACTTGTTTGATTCGTTAATCGATGAAGTAAGTATATTTCTTCTTCAATCGCCCGACGACAGCTGGCAGAGAAGCTCAAAAATAGGTGCTGCGACCGAAATTATATAGGATGGGTTTATACATCTTTCGGCAACTGAGCTCAACGATCAAGTCTACCGACCTGTATTTGAACGTGTGATCAGTCTCATTGAAGACCAGCTACAGCGAGGAGGGCCTATTGATGCCATGTTCCTTGTTGGAGGCTTCGGGTGTTCAGAGTATTTGTATCATGTGCTCAAATCTCATTTTGAGCCGCGAGTGGTACCAAGCATTGTCATGGCTCCCCGGGGCGACGTGGCCATTGCACGGGGCGCCGTTTATGTCGCTTGTGGCGGCGATCCTAAAGTATCCAGCAGAATCGTCCGTCGGACGTACGGCCTGAGGACGAGGATGGTGTTCCAAAAAGGACTGGATCCGGAGAGCAGCGCAGTAGTAACGGATGATGGAGTCAAGCGGTGCTCGACAAGGTTTGACGTTATGGTCAGTAAGGGCGAACGTGTGGATGTGGATACCCGTTCAAGTCGACGGTTTTGGGTTCGCTATCCCAAGAATACAGAAGGTATGATTCCCAGTCAAGCCATAAATGTAAAGCCAACTGTCGTAAGCTGACTGTGGCACCTATTAAGCTGATTTATATGCTTACGATGGAGACGGTCCGATACCACGTCATGTTACTGATCCAGGCGTTAAAAAGATCGTGGACTTTCCAATCAAGATGCCCGCTTTGGAAGGATATCATGAAGGCGATCTTGTGGATATTAGGATTGATTTCATCTTTGGCTTGACTGAACTAAAAGTCCAAGTGTTCATTGCCGACCATCAAATAGAGCTGTCGACTGCATTTGAGTAAAGGCCAAATTTTCAAGGCCAGGAAAAAGCGCTCTTTCATTATCGTAATGGTTCATCCTGGTCCTGAGGTCAGGACGATGAGGGACTCTGGACATCGGGACGAATTTTGTGAGCAATAACGAGAGAACACCGTTCATCGAGACGTCATCCCCGCATTCATTGCTTTTGCGAACGTGCTCAAGACTGAAAATGAGCTGGTACGTACCATTACCTGTGAGTGGACAAATATTATGTGTTTTCCGCAGAAAAAGAGCCTTATGGACAACGAGTAATGTCTGTACCCTTGGATAAGTGCTGTGCACACAAGGCAGCCATGTAGTGCGACTAATGCAAAGATATCAGTGTCCGTAACAAGACGAACATACGATTAAAGATATCTCTTTAGCCTGAAAGCGCTTCTCCACTCATTATGTCAGATTTTCGGGCTTGAACGAGTTGCCTTCATGCGCGACACTCTGTGACTGCTATGAAAAAGAATCGCCATATATAAAGTCGCTGGTGATTCTCTTCATTTGACTACCGTAATGGCAGGCAAGAGTTCACAACGAACTATCGGGTAAAACTCGAGTACTGTTCCGTTTGAGCTTGATTACTGAATGCGCTGAAATTTTTGCAATAGCTCCTTCTTTAATGACGGGAAACGCGATCGCGACGATTCGAAGAAAGGTACGCGTGATCTGTTTCTGTAAGGGTCGTACGATATTGAAAGCGGCGACTTTCACATTCAGCACCTGGCGAGAAATGGAAACGGGCGATTGCTGAGAGTGATTCAGATAATGACGTTAAAGTGAATGAGAAACAGAGCCGAGAACGCAGGAAGCGCAGAGCCATTGTCGAAGATGACGACGAGGACGAGGATAACGTTGCTTCAGCGTCTTCTGCCGACCAAGAGCTACAAGAAGTAGCAGCGGAGGAGGAGGAAGAACAGAGAGCGGAGGAGGAAGTACAGGCAGCAGCAAAGACAATGTATGTGAAAAAGAAGCGTGATGGGAAAATCCCCATTTATTCATGGATTTTTGTAGTGCAACGATGTCAACAACCAAATCAAGCTCAAAGCTAGGCACGTCATGGGAAAAAGGCCAGGAGTAAGTAACGTACTG
Organism: Thermomucor indicae-seudaticae; assembly: GCA_000787465.1. Classification (NCBI taxonomy): domain Eukaryota; kingdom Fungi; phylum Mucoromycota; class Mucoromycetes; order Mucorales; family Lichtheimiaceae; genus Thermomucor; species Thermomucor indicae-seudaticae. The sequence continues at coordinate 21,759 of JSYX01000513.1, forward strand.
ATTCGTCTTGCCATGTCTAATCTGTGTGCGCGCGTGCTTCTTGCAGTGTTCCTTATTCCGTCCTATGCAAGACATTCGAGTTTTGCGAGGCTACCACGAAACGAACCGAGATTATAGAGTACCTCGTTCTCCTTTTCAGCCAAGTCATTGAGCAGACACCAAACGGTCTGCTGGAAACGCTGTACCTGTGTATCAACAAGGTAAAGGGATTCGTTGAAAGCTGGGTTCTTTTAGATTGCACGTCCAGTAACAGGTTTTTCCCGACAGCTCGGACCAGATTATGAAGGACTCGAGCTGGGTATCGGCGAGTCGCTTCTGATGAAGGCAATCGCTCAGTCTACAGGCCGAAGCATGAATCTGATAAAAGCGGATTATCGAAAGTGCGGTGATTTAGGAACTGTGGCAAAGGTGTGGGTCGTCGGAAATGGGGAACGAGTGTTTTCCATTACTGTGCTTACAGTTTGAGATCCAACCTATAGAGCAGCAAAAGCTCTCAGAGAACGCTGTTTGCTCCAAAGCCGCTCACTGTACCGCATGTCTTCAAGACTTTGAAGCAAGTGGCAAAGATCACGGGCCAATCTGTAAGTCAAGAAGGAACTGGCTGAGAGATCTGGAACTTTGATGTTTTATTTAGGCTCAAACGAAAAAAGTCGATAAAATAAAAGGTCTGCTGGTGGCCTGTCAGGATAGCGAAGCAAAGTACTTGATACGACAATTGGAAGGGAAGCTGCGCATTGGACTCGCAGAACAGACGGTATTAGCTGCCCTTGCGCACGCCACTGTCTTGAGCAAACCAGGTATGTGTCATGTTGGGGAATATTGGTAGATAATGAATGCTTACAAAAGAGAGGCGACATAGAGTCTTCAAAACTGCCACAAGCAAAGAAGGAACAAGAGTTGGCAAGGGCTTCAGATTTACTGAAATCAGTCTACAAGTGGGTTGACATTCCTCCGCGCGTGTCGCACCAAGATCGTGCTTATTGATCTATTTTAACAGCCAGCTTCCATGTTATGACATGATCGTACCGGCCTTGCTAGAGTGTCCGCTGGATGAGTTACCGCAGAAATGTGTAATGAGGCCTGGTGAGTTAGTTGCAGCTACTATGCGCGTACCGCCTTTCCTTAACAGCTCGCCAAGGAATTCCTCTGAAACCCATGTTGGCGCACCCGACAAAAAGTCTTACGGATGTCTTGGATCGTTTCGAAGGACACACGTTTACCTGCGAATTCAAATACGACGGCGAGCGTGCACAGGTTTGAACGTTTGTTCACTTTCTGTAATTCTAAAGTAACCATTCTCATTATTGTTGTTAGATTCACAAACTAGAGGATGGCAGCACCATGATATACAGCCGAAACTCGGAAAATATGTCTGAAAAGTATCCAGACGTGATCCAACGGTTGGGCAAGGTAAGAGGAAAGATGTATCTTTGAAAGCATCTTACCTTGTGAATAACCATTGGATTCAATTATTAGTGGTGTAAACCCACAACGACATCTTATATACTTGATTGTGAAGCCGTGGCGTGGGATCGGGAGAGGGGATGCATTTTGCCTTTCCAGGTTTTGAGCACGAGAAAGAGGAAATCTGTTGAGGAAGACGACATCAAAGTGCGCGTTGCGATTTTTGCATTCGATTGTCTCTATTTGAACGGCGAGGTAAGGTATATATGTTTGTGTATATGTAAGAAAAAAGGAGTCACTATTACTCTAATACGATGTCAAAAGTCGCTTTTGCAAAGACCTTTCGTAGAACGACGGCAAAAATTACGTGAAGCATTCGAAGAAGCCGAGAATGAGTTTTATTTCGCGCGAAGCATGGATTCAAACAATATCGAAGACATCCAGTCCTTCCTGGACGTGTCGATTGAGAATAATTGCGAAGGGCTGATGGTGAAGGTGTTTGAAGGAAACGAAGCGACGTATGAGCCCTCGAAACGATCACGAAACTGGCTGAAAGTGAAGAAGGACTATTTGTCTGGTGTGAGCGACTCGATGGACTTGGTTGTGATCGGAGCGTTCTACGGGCGCGGTAAGCGAACGTCGGTGTATGGCGCATTTTTACTTGCATGCTATGACGAGGAGACGGAGGAGTTCCAAACTGTTTGCAAGCTTGGTACCGGGTTTTCAGAGGAAGATTTGCAAAAGTTTTATGACACCTTGAAAGACAAGGAGATCCAGGAACCCAAGCGGTTTTATCGGCTTGGTGAAAACCCAGTGAAGCCTGACGTCTGGTTTGAGCCCGCGCAGGTTTGGGAAGTGCGCTGTGCGGATTTAAGCATAAGTCCACGGTACATGGCAGGTGTAGGAGAGGTAGATATATATATGTGGTCTACTAGTATCTGAGCACTGTTCGCTTACAATTGATTAGGTGGATCCTGCCAAAGGTATTTCTCTGCGCTTTCCACGGTTTATTCGGATACGAGAAGATAAAGACCCGGAAAGCGCGACGACGAGCGAGCAGGTCAGTGTTTGTGTGCTGTTTGTTCAAAGCTACCTGTGTATTCTCTGACGTGCTTTCTAGATTGTCGAGTTTTATCGGCAACAAAAAAGAAACGAAGTTACAAAAGAACGCGTGGATGAATATTACTAAAGACTTTGGCGCGCATGCGTTTCGCGTGCATGTACAGGGAAAGAACCGCTTTATGCTACATGTAAAAGTACCACAAGGAAATAAATTGTCAGTTACGTTTCCCTTGATCGTTTCAAGGGGCAGCAAAAATTTTTTGGACAGGCTTTTGGATAGCCAAATTGGGTTGTAATTTTTTAGGCGTTCTACACGGAGTATGAAATGAACGCCTTTAGAGTTTGGTCGGTCTGTCCGTCCGTCCGTCCGTCCGTCTGTCACGCTTTTCGGTATATAGTTTATCCGAACAGCAACCTTGCTTAGATAATGCAGCGTGTGCCTGCTAAGGCTGACTGTTTAAGAGACTACTTAGTTATGGAACATACGCTAATATTCCAGAAGTATGCTGCTAAGTTAGGCAATGCATGAATTTCCTACTTTCCCACCACAGTCGCTTCCAGCAATTGTAGAAACAGTGGACGGAGTACAGAGCGCCCTCAGAGTTTCTATGGAACTGGCTTTGCTAATATTTTGAAGGAAGGTACCGGTTGTCCATCAGTGCTCTGCTGAAATACAGTATCTTGAGCTGAAATATTATTGTCCTTGGTCAAACATGCCATTGAAAAGCTGATATGGTTAAGCTGAGGCCATCATTCACCTTTGAGTATATATGCCCACGGCGACTGGACGATGCAGGAGCACCTCGTCCTGGCCAAAATTAAGTGTGCAAGCTTTTGGCTGTCCAGTTATGTTACAATGAAAACATTGGCTAACCCCGGTGGGGCCTTAATAAGGGATTTCCTTTGGACACTACAAAAGCAGTTCCCTCGGACACTACAAAATCACGTGATACGTCTGGGACACTACAACGACGCGCGAACCACTGTAATAAACTTTCGCCTCTTTCTTTTGAACACTATGTCAACTCTGATCAACCAGATTTTTACGACCCGTGAGGGATTAAAAGCCGCAGCTCAGGAATTTGCTCGTGGAAATGGCTTCGCTGTGTCCACTAAGAATAGCAACGCGCGTCAATTGCACTTGCAATGT
>JSYX01000514.1:0-25336 GCA_000787465.1 Thermomucor indicae-seudaticae
CAATCATTTTTAACCAAACAGATTTAGAAAGAGCCAGAAAAACTTTTTGGTTAAAAATGATTGTTTTTATTATAAATAAAGATTAACAAAAATGGTGCAAATTTCGTCTTCACATGCTAAATCACCTGATTTGCGCCTTCTTTGTTAGCCCCCTTTCGCCCTTGTTGTTCTTTCTTTTTCTTCTTCTTTCCCACACTTGGAGGACATACGATGACAGCCGATGTGGTATTCATTGTCAGACACGGCGAACGTCTAGGCAAGTTCTTGGACGGGGGAAACCAAAGCAGGATAAGGTGCTATTGACACGGAAAGAGCAGATCATGTCATGAAAATGTGGAGGCCTGATCCGGCGGTCGGCATATGGGATCCGCCGTTATCGACCCATGTAGTAGAAGCCCCGATGATTACATACTTGATCGTTCTAACTAAAACCGATAGGGTCAGAAACAAGCGGAGACCACCGGCCGTCAACTCGTCGAATTCATGCGCGAACGTAACGTGGATCCAGACACGGCCACGATCGTGATTTATACCTCGCCGTTTCTGCGATGCGTCGAGACCACGACTGCGATCGCACGAGGCATGTCGTCGTGTCGACCTATGATACGCGTTGAAATCGGGTTGGCTGAATGGATGTCGGAACACTTCTTTGACCAGGTGTGTCCGGCGTCCGAGATGGTCGGCCGACGCCACGAAGCCCTGGCTCGAGAGCAAGCCACCGCGTTCAGTCAGAAATCCAAGACGCCGTACACAGTCGATTATGCATACCGTTCCCTCAAACCCGACTTTGAATTTCCCGAACGCTATGCAGATATGCTCAAACGGTTCCAACAAGTCGGATCAAGTTGCGTTCAAGGCAACAACCAGACCGTTGTCATCATGGTCACACACGCGATCGGCGTCCATGCACTCCTGGATGGCTTTCGCCATCGCCTCACACGTCCCATCGAATCTAAATTCTGCAGCATATCTTGCGTCATGCGCGCTAATAGCGGACGCTCTTTGACGTCTCTGCCTTCTCCTCCGAGTGAGGACGACCATCATGGCGATCAATGGATCGTTGACCTCGAGGCTTTTGATGCCCACCTAGCATGGCCCCTCATCCCACATACACACACATAGGAGACCTCTCTCTCTCTCTCTCCCTCTCCACATTTTGCATGTAAACCGTCAAGATATATACGTCAAAGACGTGTTTTCTTGTTTTTTTATTATTTAGTGGCCCAGAGCAGCCAGACCAGCGTTGATGTCCTTGAGGGCATCGGCCTTGGACTCGATTGCCTTCTTTTGGATGACAGCCAGAGCCTTCTTGCGCTGATGGTAAGCGGCGGCCTTGGCCTTACGCTTCTCTTCGAGCTTCGCGACAACGTCCTGGTACTTCCAGCCGACTTCGTGGGAGATGCGGCCAAGGGTGGTGTATTTACGGCCGGGCTTGAGGCGCTGGATACGGAGAGCATCGGGGACGACCATCAACTTGACCTTGTCGTACGGAGGAGGAACGCCTTCAAAGAGCTTGATGCGGTCGAGAGCCGCAGCACCACGAGCGGTCTTGTGAGGGATCATGCCACGGATGGCCTTGTAGAGGATACGGGAAGGAGCACGGAAGTGGAAGGGACCGTGCTTGCGAGGGTTGACGCGGTTTTGCTTGTGGAGGTAGGCGTGGTACTTGACTGGAGAAATAATGCGTGTCAGTCGATACAGAGAGACGAAAAATGATGGATCGCTTCGCACTTACGTTTGTTGCGGAAGAATTCACCAGAGACGTTGAGTTCTTCGCACCGAACAACAACCACCTTTTGGCCGCTCAGGGCTTGCTTGGCGACGATCGAGGCAAGACGACCAAGAAGATGACCCTTGCCGTCAATGACAACCACCTGTTTTTCTCGTTTTAGGATAAAATGGGTCGACGCCGCTCGATCGTCCTAGACAATGGCTGTCAAAGGCAATACCTTTTCAAAAGTGCTCATGCTGAAGGTCAACAATCGAGTCCGAGGAGGGAAGGAAGGGAGAACAGGGTTGTTTTAGCGGGAGTCGACAAAATTTTCTATTGTGTGACTTTCCCGGCTTGTCCTTCTCCTTTGAAGCTGCCCTTTCTGTTGACCACGGCACTCTCTCTGTACCTGTTGCATCGGAGCACTTGAACTCCAGGTTGCGTGTTCGAAACAACAGCGACATTGCATTACGTGTACATAAACTGTAGTCATTTCAGCCTTCAATTCAATTACGCCTGCTGAATGTTACGCCACCATATTTTCGTACTTTAATCAGCGTTGGAAAGAGCAAGAACATTGTCAAAGCAACTGTTCGCCCTGCGAGAGTAAAAATTACACGAAAAAGCCAAATGTTACGTATGCTTACGCGTATGCGCGGAGCATGTCAATGACGCAAGCAGAGACGTCATGCCCATTGATAAACATGCGGATCGCAGTAACAGAATAGTCATTCGCTGAGTCGCCCGCATCCTTAAGCTGGGGAAAGACGACACGAAGACTCTTTTCAACAGGAAGACAATCAACGACTTTTAACGAGAGTATCATTTTGTCATTGAATCGGATCAAACATTAATGTCTTCTGAAGGCTATAACCATTATAAGAAATCCGGCATATGTCTTCTCATCACTGACGATCGACACACCTTCAGCTGTCTTCCTCAAGTTACAACCTACAGATCCAGGGCAATCGAACAATTCCTCTTATTGCTCGTTTATGCAAGCTTCGTGGTGTTAAAGATCATGGTGGCTGAGTAAAATTGGGGGTGTGTGGGAGGGAACCCCCCAACGAGCAAAAGGAACCTTGAAGGTGTTCAGGTCTTCTTTCTCTTTTCCCGAACCCGCCTTGGGCCAGCCATTCTTACCAAAATGGTACATGAACGAATGGATGGATTGGATGGATGGATGGAGGAATTGATGATGATGATTAGAGCGCCGAACAGCAGCAGCAGACGACCAAGGCCAACCCGATGCGAGCTCTGCGCATTGAGAAGCTCGTTCTGAACATTAGCGTTGGTGAATCCGGCGATCGCTTGACCCGTGCTGCCAAGGTGCTCGAACAGTTGACCGGTCAGACCCCGGTCTACTCAAAGGCTCGCTACACCGTCCGTACCTTTGGCATTCGTCGTAACGAGAAGATCGCCGTCCACGTCACGGTTCGTGGTCCCAAGGCTGAGGAAATCCTCGAGCGCGGCTTGAAGGTCAAGGAATACGAATTGCGCGCACGTAACTTTTCCGAAACCGGCAACTTTGGCTTCGGTATCGACGAACACATTGACCTCGGCATTAAGTACGACCCGTCCATCGGCATTTACGGTATGGACTACTACGTCGTCCTCGGTCGCCCAGGCAACCGCGTCGCTCGCCGTAAGCACTGCACCAGCAAGGTCGGTTACTCCCACAAGATCAAGAAGCAGGAAGCCATTGACTGGTTCAAGTCTCGCGTACGTATTATATCTATATGACACTCTTGATACCCGCATTAATCATTTTTCTTTCTAGTTTGACGGCATCGTGCTGAACAAATAAGCTCAATAAAACAAGGATAACCTTTTTGGATGCATGATATCTTTTTTCTCGTTGCAAAGAAGTGGACTATCAGCTGGATCACGAAGCTACTGAAGAAACGACATACGGACGCTGTTAGTGACTCAGTGTGCACCGTATCGCCAACTCAACGACTCTGACAATTTTCGGCCATGGCAATATCACGTTTCTGCTGGTCGATTCAACAAGGACTGGTTGAGCTTAACATGGACAGAAACTTGAACGAGACGAAATGATGAGTTAGAGATTCAACTAAGCTCGAAAGTAGCAGCTTCTGATATAAGGCTAGACATTTTCATCCGAGTCCCAAAGTCTTCAGTCACTCATATCTTCCTGAGTGTCCAATTGCAACATTGCATGTCGTTATCAGGTCCTAGGCACAGAAAACCCAGCGCAACATTTAGCACGTTGTACCAGCGTATCTGTTAGAACAAGGGGATTCTCTGGTCAGAGTTGACTCCAGACAAGCGTAGGGCTGATCAGATATTTCGAGCAATCAACTCAGGTTTTTGACTGATTAAGCAAAGGATTATGAGTGTCCACACTACGCATGAACAGACCATGGGAATCGCTATAAAGCATTTCTATTCCTTAGCCTGACCCCAGCTGTCACATCAAGATATATTGGTTTCCGACCGCCGAATGCAAGCCCTTTACAAGTGACTCTGCTTTCTCTCAACCCAAAGGGAACAAGTGTCAAATAAGACGGTTGACTTTTGCGGTCGGCAGGAGATATCGATGATTGCCCAGTTGACGGACAGGACTCGGCCGCACGATACTAAGACCCTAGGCGGTAGCAGCTACATAATTTATGTATGTGAGACCGCCAGGAGCGATTATGAATTGTGTATCACGGACACGCTTATCCCGCTGTTGAATCATTTTTAGCTTGTCTTCTGCTTGGAACGAGGTGTCGGCGCTATGAATATGTGATGTGAATAGCAACTTGTGTCATGTGGCACGCTGCAAGGCTAATTGGCTTGGCCAAACAGACCTGCGCGATTTGTTTGTGTGGTTACAAACGGTATTTGTGGGAAGAATGTCAAAAAGAAGGAGAATGGGATTTATCTACATGATCACAAGTGGATCCTTGTCTACTTTGCTAACCACGACCTCGATTGCTTCACCTTGCTCCGTTCTTTCTTCAGAAAGCATGCTTTGGAGTTTCGGCTGGAGAACAGCCGAGAGATACCCACGCTCCGTATTAGAGTGTTCGCCTTTTGAAGGGGGGAAATAAGGTTATTTGCGATCCATGGTAACGAGCATTAGAAAGTGCCTTACATAGAATCACACTTGTGCCTTGAGCCAGCGCAGCAAGCACATCATGATGACCCATTTCACCAGAGAAAAACAGGTCGGCTTGCACTGGATTAAGCACCGAAGAACCCGATCCGGCGCAGATCGCCACGGTTTTGATAAGGTCGGCTTCGGTTTTCGCTTTAGCAACTCTTACTGTTGTGCGGGAAACAATTAATGCGCGTCATGTGATTTTTTTTGCCTCAACATACGGAAAGGTAAACCTGTCAGTGCCTTGATACGCTCAATGACGGTCATCAGAGGCGTCGGTTCTTTATACGTAAACAATCGGCCAGTGCCAGCCTGCTCTTGGCCTGGTTTTTAACGGAAAAAAAGTGTGTGAGAGCATTGAGATCTGCATGTGATGAAATGCTTATGTTTTTTACCTTCTGGAGGGTTCTCGGCTGGGACAATCGGTTGCACTGTGCCTTCACCGAGTCCACTTGCAAGCCAATCATTCACTAAGTCCAGGCATCAGCACAAGAACTGTGGCGGTCGGATATCACATTTATACCTCCATCGACGCAATTATCACACGCTGTGTGGGGCGAATAAATCCCAACGCCACGCGCAATGGCTTTCATGACGATATCCTGTTTGACGTCAGATTGCGTCAGGCGCTTCATGGGCCTGAAAATGGGCGGGTGGTACGCGACGATGGTTCCAACCTGACAGAAAACCTGTTTGAAACAGCCATTGCTGAGAACCTTATGTTTTTTACCCTTGGGTCGGATAGCGCTTCTTCGAGGACTTGAGGGGTCAGGTCGATCGTCAGGAAGACCTTGTTGAACTGAGGCGACGGGTACGGAGGCTCTGCGGCAGGCAGAATGAGAGGCGATTGTTTCAAGACGGCCACGATCGGGGGGGCATGTCTTACCGACAAGGACTCCAACATTGTCCCACGACGTCTCGGCCAGCTCCAAAGGAGCGATTGTTCGCATGCATCTGACAACTTTTGACAACAATGACATTCGAACAAGATTGACTGTCTGAGCGTAAAACACGTCGCGAACCTGTTGCTGATACTTGTGCGTCGAAAAAAAAGATATTTAAGAGAGCAAGCAGCATGCTTCCAGGAACCACCTTGGAGTTTATGAACAATGTCTCAAATCTGTGTTATTACCAACGTTGACTCCTTCTATGGCTACGTGATTGCCCATCGATTCCTCCAGGGGCTCCAGGAAGAGCGCGGGCGTGGCATGCAAGAGCACCGCGTGCGTCTGCTGTGCCGTGACACCCAAGGTCTCGAGAAGCTCAAAGAACTGGGCGGTGAGATTTGCCAGGTGGATTACCGCGACATCGAGAGCCTCCGGAAGCCCCTTCAGAACGTCAAGGTTCTCATGCTCTTCCCAGAACACTCGCCGGACATGCGGCAGGAAGGCGAAATGGTGATCCGGTGTGCGCGCGAATGCAACGCGGAATATCTCGCGATGTTCTCCATGTAAGGATTTCAAAAAACTCTTGTCTATCTAGCACACAGTTGACTAAGACGAACGTAGCCTAGGAGCCGATTGTGCCAAGTCTCAGGAAAGGGTGCTGCAGAACTACCGTCATCTGGAGCAGCAAGTGCAACAGCAGTTCCGCGAGAACCATTGCGTTGTGCGATCGGCGATGTTCAACCAGATGTTCTACTACCTGGCGCCGATGGTGGAGGACCGCAACCAGCTGTGTCTGCCTGTGAACAAGGACCGGCGGTGGGGCTCAGTGAATATCCGCGACGTGGCGGATGCGGTGTGGCGGCTGTCCCGGCAGAAGGAAAGCAGCCGGATCGGACCGTTTGGCAAGAAGCGGCTGTATGAGTTCACGCCGCAGCGGAACCGGAACGGGCCGGAGATTGCGCAGAGCATGTCCGAAGGCCTGGGCATGGAGCGCAAGGTGGAGTACCGCCAGATCCCGAAGGAAGAGATCATGAAATACCTGGAAGGCATCCGCGAGGACGAGCGGTTCCGACGCCGGCCCGAGTCGAGCAACCGCGACAACCAGGACTCCAGCCATCACGACCGGCCTCACAACTTCCCGCTGGGCCGCTTCCTGAACGAACACATGATATACCTCATGTGCGAGTACTGGCTCTTGGCTGACCGCGGCGAGATGGACAAGGTCTCGAGGGATATGCAGGAGGCCCTCGGAAGAGAGCCGCAAGACCTCCGTCAGTACTTTGAGAGCAATCGCGATCAGTTCCGTCGTCTTCGCTGATTTTTCCTTTTTTACCTTTGTTTGAAATAAAGCATTGATATCTTTGTGTGCCGTTGTTGTGTATATTAGCTGTTCACGCTGCGTATCATCGTGCCTTTGTAGCCCAGTCCATTATGGCTCACCCCAGTGCAATTTCTTTATTGCATTTGCGCCTTATTACTCCAGGAACAAGTTACCTACAAGCTTCAGCCTAAGCAGTGTGCGGCAGCATAGACATCGGTTTTCGACCTGGTTTGCATGCGGAAAAAAGGAACATGTTATCCGAGCCCATTTCACAGCCAAAAAGGAAGGAACGCATCGCAGTTTTGAGAATCGGGCATCTTTTACTATATGAGTCGTGCTTATTGTGATGTCCCAGGGCATCATTTAATTGAAAAAAAGGAACTCATACACACAAGTTGGATAGTTCATGCCTTATCAATAGGATACACTATTTATCCATAACCCATTGAATCCAAGAGGTCATTCATAGGGTATATCCTAGTTTACATCAGAAACCGCTGCGTTAGTCTTATTCTTTTCTCCTGCTTAAGCTCGGACAGTCCCTTACATTCTTTTCACAATGCTGCTTGACTTGTTCAAACACCTTTAGCATCTTGCGCCTTGCACCCAAAGCCGCCACGCCTTTTGCCGCCAGTGCATCATCATCGAGCTTTATCATATCCTGCCATCTCATGGATTCAAAAATCGGATTGTACTTGTGCAAACGAAGACTCCTGAGCCAAGCAGGAACATCTGGATAAAAAGTACGTCATCATTATTATTATACGCAAAAAAGCAAAAACGAACGTGTGCACACAGCCATGGGTTTACCTTCTAAAAGCTGCATATCCACAGCATCCGAATACTTTTTCTCTTTATTACCTCCTCCTCCTCTTTGTCCAACCTTCTGTCGATTATTGTTTCTCTGATGGTGTTGATATCGCGGCGAATGCGAGCGGTGGTTATTATTATTATTATTTCTACCACTGATGTTCGAGGCATCGCTATGGTCGCTCAGATAATCGTACTCTTCCGTGACTAGATCGTTTGGGTTCAAGAACCGGCCGTAATTGCTGCTGTTGTGAGGAGACAGCAGTCGTTTCTGCTGCTGCTGCTGCTGCTGCTGCTGCTGTTGTTGTTGTTGTTGTTGTTGGCGTTGGCGTTGGCGTGGATTGTCCCAATAGGCGGAAAGATTATTAGCCGAAGTGGAGGCGGTCGGAACGGGAGAGCTGGCTCGTGAACCTGTTCTGGAGCCGATTCCACCTCCTTTATTGTTATTATGAGCGAACCCTGCTGCTGCTGCTGCTGCGGAGGCGGCGCCGCTATTGGTGCTAGTGCTTTTTTGAGGCATCGGACTGGTATTATCGTCGTACATTGAAAGAACAATATCAGCGATCGGTTGCTGGCGTTCGTCTGTTTCAGGCACGGTGCCTGGAATCATGCTGGTGCGATTCCCATGACTACTGCTACTCGTATTCGAAGGCGGATTCCGACGATCGTTCAACATCACGTTTCGGCCAGTATTGCTGCTGATATGCCAATTGCTGGTCAGCATGGAGGTCAGGTGATCGATATCAGATGCTGAACTGGGTCGTTCAATTGACTTGGCTTTTTCGCTGAAGGTGCTCAGTGTTGGCGAAAGACCACCACCACTACCGCTGGCGGTGGCGGCGGCGGCGGCAGCAGCAGCTCCCCAAGTAGTGGATGGTGCCATTGTTGAGGGCGGATCAAGGCCAAAGGACCAATTGGATATATCAGCGGACTTGGGTCTGCCCGTGGGAGTCCTGTGATGATCCATAGCACCCACTATGCCAGGTTGTTGCTGCTGCTTCCGTGGATTGAACCAAGAAGCGCCGTTACCAAATATGGAGGACAGGTCACCTTCGATGACTGAGCGAGGACGAGTATTAGCGCCGAACATTGGACTACGAGCTTGGGGTTTCAGGCGCGAACGTGGTGCGATAAAGGAGGAGTCGTCCATGGCGCCAAATGACGAACCGGACAAAAAGTCAGAGCCCAGAGCGCTTAGTAGTCTTTGCTCGTCTGCTTCACCCAGAGCGAACGAATGTCTGTTGTCCAGATTACTACTACTGCGGACCGCTGGCGCTGCTCGGTAGGGTAGAACCGATAGCAACTTCTGGCTTGCTTCTAGTTCGGCTTTGGCCATGGCGCCTGCCAGTTGCGCTTGCATGTCAGCTAGTCGAATAGATCAGTCGTCGACAGATCAGCAGGGCGAAGGTGCAGATGGTATACCTTTTTCCGGATGAGCCGGGGATAACAATGAACCTAAAGGGTCTTTATTGCCCATTTGCTGCAGGACAGTAATGAAGAAACGGATCTGGACCTGGCTCGAGTGCTGCAATAGACTGTATATGGTGGCAGTACGTTCGGCCTCATTGAGATACCTGAACCATTGGTCCACGTGTTGCAGTTCATCCTTGAATCGGGTGTCTAGGCTTGCTGAAGCCATGATTTCGAGGTTTCGCTCGTATTCCTGCAGGTCTTCGAACCATTTGTCTAGAGCTTGGGCTAAAGAGCCATTGGTGTTAATACAGCCAGGAGGAATTAGGTTTTGTGGTTGGATCAGGGGGGCTTGACCTACTTTCGGGGGAAATGTAGCTCTCTGGTCTAATAATCTCGGAAAGGGGACGAGGGTTACGCTGGAAAGCCGACCTGGCTGAAGGCTGTGATGGTGGAGCATCGGAGGAGGACGGAGGAGGAGGGGGCCTCAGAGTTGAGGAAGTGGATTGGGTCGGGAAGCCAGTCAATGATGAAGTAGTAGGTTGCTGCTGCGGTTGGTCGGTCCTGCTGATGGTGGTGGTGGAGTTACTAGTGCTACTACTAGCAACCGAGTTGGTGCTGGGGCGATTAGGCTGAGCGGTTGTTGTTGTTCGACCACCTGATGATTTTAGCAGTGACGAGAACGCATCGGCTAATGGAGACCTCGGAAAGCTTGCCTGTGTTGAAGACATCCGCGAGGGGTATCTGCCGGGTATAGATGCGAAGGGAAGAAAAAAGAAAAAGAGAGGTGCGGTTGAAGACGGCAAGTTGCGCTAAAAAAAAAAAAAAAAAAAAGAAAGAAAAGGGAGCTTTCTTAAAATGGCCAAGGGAGCGAAAATGGTTGGTCAGCTCCAGGCCATCTTGAAAAACTTTAGACGAAGAAAGTCATCGTACCTGCACCTATGCAAGCTTTCTTGTCCTTGGTTTTGTGCAAGGCAAGTCATGTGTCTCTCTCTCTCTCTCTCTCACACACACACACACACATATCTTGACGAATAACCTCGCAGGGTGGGTTTATTTGCTCTTATGAAAAGTCCCTTTTGGCGCTGCTGACAAAGACGGTTTGCAGCACTGATTCCATTTTTTCATTTGGCTGGTTTGGGTACAGGATGTTCGCACCAGTGTCATCATAAAGTTCTAGCTACAGCGTGCATGAATCATGCCACGTGGGCGATATCCGAAGTCTCTTGCCAGTAATGATGATAGATTTTCTATTTCCAAGGGCTTGCTACAATCATGCCACTCGGCCAAGATAGATATTTAAGCGGAGGGTGTCCAATGAATGTATTACATACTTTTCTTATCAATATTACAAGCATCCTCAAGTCGCACACTCTTTGAAAAGTTATATGATCATGCTGTTCACATCATCGACAAGAGTCCGTCAATGAAGATTATCATCCAGTATCGAGATATTTGTTTCCCTTTTGACCGGTGATAATCCTACTCGCAAAGCAGACGAAGAAGGTCTTTTATGGATGCAATGAAGGTTGTTTCTAACGGCGAGGGTATCTTTTGCCGAGTCACGTGATGGTACGATCTGCCTGTTTGATGATCTATTGAATGCAAATTCTAATGATGATCCTAGGGCTTTCCCCTCTTCATTACGGGGAGTGTGGGGCTTAAACGGCGGGGATAGGGGTGGGACCTTTTGGTCTTTTTGCAAAGTGAGTCCTGCGATGACCGCAGTGGCTGCCCTTCAGGGGCGTACAGGGTAAGTGTAAATGATTGTTTGAAGCAAAATGGCAAATGCATATCCTGATTTCTCTTTTCCGCAATTTATTACCTCTTTTTCGTAAATCGTTTTGTTTTCTGTGCGCAATATCTTTTGTGCATTACTGCAAATGTTAAAGAGTAAACTTGTAATGCAGCATGCAGTTTCCTTTTCTGTCTCGTCGCTCACAGTTGAGAATGCAGATCACGTGTTCTTTGATGCATGAACACGCGTCGATGGATGAAAGCAGAATCAACCGACAGGATGAGTTTTTTTTTCGAGCGTCAATGCACCATCGCAGATACAATGGCGGCGGTTTTATGCAACCGATGTGGAATATCAGTAAAAGATACAGCTTTGCGCTGTACACCTTTCCTAATAGTTATTACTCACTCTCTTCTCAATAGAAAAGCTGCCAAGTCGGCGCGCAAGACAAACAGAAGAAGATGAACGGAAAAGGAAAGCTTGAGTCCTTGTAAATAGCTTTCTGTTTGCTCGTACAACTTGTGGTTCTCTTTGAAGAAGGGAAATCATACCGAAACCTATGTTGGTCTGTCTTTCATATTCCTCGATCTGCGATTACTTTGGACTGATTCATTGCGATGAAGAGGCTGTTGCGGACTTGCATTGTGCTTAAGCTCGAAACTGAAACGTTTGAGCTGCGCCACGACAGATGTATCGCTTCCTTTCGGCTTCTTTGACGCTGTGTAGGCGCGACTTTTGCTGTCAAAGGCAATAAAGGTCAACCCTCAGAGCTGTATTAAGAGGATGTAAGCTTCAGGGCTGGTGCTCAGTAAAGGGGAAAGAGAATCAAAAGGCGCGATCTTTTTTATACAGCATACACATGTAAATTTATTGTTTTTTTTTGACATGGACGAGAAAAGAAGCAAATAGCTATAGACAAACGGCTCGAGGGCGAGAGCGCAAGCTAGTTTGGCAGGGAAACAGATCGGGAAAGAAAAGAAGACGAATTTAATAGTCTATCACCTCTCTGTCATAGTAGGTGTGGAGCTGTTCCTCAGCGTGCTTCTTGGCCTTCACCTTGTCGAGGTAGTTAAGACCCTTGGTCTCGATAAGCCTGTCAACGTAAACACCGGCGAAACCGGCAAGGAGCTCCTTGGCCTTGGCGTGGTTAGCGGGCTTGCCTTCCTTTTGCAGGTGTTGGTTGTAGGCCTTGGCAGCTTCATAAGCGGCGGCACCCGCAATCAATTCGTGTGAGAGTTTCGCCTTATGTTCACCCGAGTGGACCTTTTCGTGCTGTTCACCAAAGAATTCAAAGAGACCCCTATACAGTGTGACCAATACAAGTAAGAACAACGGCCCATTTTCGTCAGCAGGAGGGGGGGGGACTTAACATGTTGAACGATATTCAAGTGAAATAAGATGCAGATGCAGTGGGCGCGCCAGTGGTCGTCTCTTTTATAATTAGTTTTTTGTTGCGACGTTGTGTTTCACGCGAGCCACGGCCCGCGTCGTTGCAGGACCATTAATAGACCTATTTTAACACATGACTGTGACGCATCCATGCCAAGGCCAGAAGTGAAAAGGGCCGGTCATTAGCGCCAAAACGGTAAAAGCCCCAACTTCAAACTTTAAACTGCGTGCATACACTGGCGGGAAATCGGTGGCGCGCTGCGCCCATTTTTCGCTTGCTTTTCGTTAAAAGAGGATGCAAAGGAGTCCAGGAATGAACAACATCATCGTATGAACCCGTTCTGTTGCTAGTCGACTTTTGTTTTACTTGCCTTGGAGATGATAAGTCCAAATTTTTGTGGTCCCTTTCCTTCGTATGATCCCGAGAACAGACAATGGGTTTGTGCCTGAATCAAAATAAGCTATCTCTATGCGTAGCTCCCCAGGCAACTGATTTTAAACCCAGTCTTAGGCTTTCAACGTTTCAAAGCTTGAAAGCGGGTTTTGGGTGACGCCTTTGAAAGCCTAAGGAAGCATGTAACGCGCTCGCCTCCCTTAGTCCTCCACCCTTCTGAGTAGTATCACTTCTGACTGTCCTTCAATGGGACGCCCGAGGAACGACAATGTCGGTGCAATGGCCTCACCTGTTTGCCGGCTCGAAGGCTTATTTAGTTTGTTATAGTGTGGGGCTCCCGTAACAAATCCAGCTGCCGGTGCGACAGCGCAGGAACTCAAAGAAGCATACCGAAGCCTTACTGAAGAGCAGAAGCGGCAGCTCGAGCAGAAAGCTGCCGAACTCAATATGCATCCGCCTGCTGCTAGCCGAATCATGGCGTCGTGTCGGCTTAAGACCCCCCCCGCTGGTAGCAATGGAGGAGGTTTTGGATAATGGAAGTGACATTCTCCTCGCCGTCCTGATGATGAGGAATACTCGGCGCCACATCAGGTGTGTCGCTATAGAGCATGTCAAGGAACGGTTGAATACTGATGAACATGAAACCTCTTGTAGTTAAAGCGGATGAAGATGAATGTCAGCGTGGCGTTTATTAGCCGTTGCAAAGCTAGACTGATTTGTTATCAGTCTAAGGGTGCAACAAGAAAAGCGTATCCTATCTTTTTCAACGAGATCCTCAGACGGGCACGGGTCACTTGAAAGGCTGTTATTGCTGTAGCGGGCTTCTGAAAACCTTTCGGATGCTGGAACCGACGTCTGCTGACGAAAGGCCATGCGCCAAACTGATTATCCATTGGCGGTGGGCAGGAGTCGTTTACAGTTAGCGACAATGGTGTTCGAGTAACGTAAATGATAAATATCGTGTATGTGGGGGGGGGGACAAAGCAGTCTCCTATGTCCATTCTTTTAGTGGACGATGGACGGCATCGATATGACACAGATGTTAATGGCATTCCCGGGGGATCGCTCCGTGATGCTTCTTGTACGAGAATCATGTGAGTTGGAAAATTTACGTCTCCATAAATCGCGTCTAACTGTTCACTTGAGGTCGTTGGATTTTATCTTCAAGTTTGGCGGTGCAAGGAAACCTTATGTTGGTTTCGACGTGAAAAAAGGATCAACCGGCAATCGATAGCAGTATGCCAGAGTTGGACGAAATGTGTGTCCTCTGGTGTTGGAGAGTCCAACAGGTTACCCTTCATATGCATTATTGACGTATCTACTTTAAAGACCGTACACGTCAGTAAGTCAACTGCACTTGATCGAATCGAAGGAGACCCTTTAAGCTGTGAGGATCAGCAGCAATTAGCTGTATGTGATATCCTCCGAGCCACTTGCCAAAACTGTTCAGTTGGCAAGAAAGAAAGCAGTGTCACGTAGGATACGTTTTGCCGCCAGCATCTTTAGGATTTTGTTGATCATTGTAAAAGTCATATGGACGGCATTCATCGAGTATCATGGGTAGGGTCGCTTCCAAAGATATGTGGAACCACTACGAACGCTAATTATTAGTAGTTCCGCCAAGCATTCTCAGGACGATTTGGCGTCGGTGAACAACAGATCGATGCCAAAGAGGCTTAAGCACGGTATATCGACGTAGCTCAAAGTACCTGATTATATGGCATCGATCCCAACAGACAATGCGAAAATTGTTCTTTGACGTTCTCGTCATTGAGATAAAACGACTGCATGTGCGAGCAAGCCAAATGATAGGGTTCACCACAAGTCAAGTCGAGTCGAGTCAAGTGGTGAACCTACCAATTGATAAGCGATGAGTGCGAATTGGCCAGAAAATGATGGATCGCCTTTTCTGTGCAGGGGTGCCATCGCCGGAGGTCTATGGGATTCTCGTCAACGGTAAGCACACCACATGAATACTAATACAGCCCAGGACACAAGTGCTTTACGCACAAAATGGATCTGAAATAGGAAGCTGTCTACTGATTCAATGGAACTTTGTCAATTCAGTCTTTTGAGAGGGCAACAAAGAGGACCTCTGTATAATTCCAGCCATCGTAATTGCATTTGTGGGCAGTGACGAAACCTTGTAGACGACGACATGGAAGGAAGATCCAGAGCGGAGAAAAGGATGGCTTTCCAAAGGAAAGCCAAAACTTGTAAACAATTCAATAGCTACGCTTATTCAGTGCAGCAGCGTCATTTTGTAACGAGTGCAATTGTTTTATATGATTGATTGATCGTTGAAGGAGGAAAGGGTCGGAGCGAGATTGAGCTGTCATGTTCAGAGAGCTTGGATAAGGGAGGAGGGAGAGCGAACAAGTGTAGTCGTTGCCGGGGAGCGGAACAATACGTGAGCAAACATGAACAAGTGCTTAGCGTTGGTAACAATCAATATAATACAAAGCTGATTGAAATATAAAGTGCGATGGCAATATCATTTCCGTCTGCAAGTAACAAACAGGAAGTTTGTCCACCACAAGCCGAGGGAGTTGGTCGGGCCTAGGATGGGCCGCAAGTGACCAGAGAATGCTCGTTACAGGGCGTCGAATGCCTTCCAATGTCCTTTGATACAGAGGCGCCTTGGCCGCCTTGAGGGCGAGTCAGGTTTGGCTATTAGTAAGTTTGCTTGCATGGCGTGTCGATTAATATGGCCTTTCGACGGCATCATCCGTCAGGAACTCGGCGAGTGGGCTTTGTTTCTCGTTAAAGAAGACATTGCGGTAAGCGGTTAGTTTATCAAACGAAGATGGGGGGTTTGTGCGGGCTCCGAAAATGGCAAGACCGTCTCGATCTCGATAATACTGTACTCTTCTTTCTTTTTCCGTAATATGTCGAACAAAGACGGCAAGAAGAAAAAGGACCCAGTGTTTTCGTTAATTTCAGGCACGGTAGCTGGTGCGGTTGAGGGTGTGATTACGTACCCGACCGAGTACGTCAAGACACGGCTGCAACTTCAGGCGGGTGGTAAGCTACAGCCGGGCGAACCGCGATTCAAGGGGCCGATGGACTGTCTTGTGCAGACGTACAAGAGCCGGGGCATCGGAGCGATTTACACTGGCGTCAGTGCGCTGGCTATTGGTAATGCCGCCAAGGCTGGAGTGCGGTTTCTGACGTATGACCAAATCGCGAATCAATTAAGGGACGAGCATGGGCAGTTGACGGGAGTGCGAAGTTTGTTGGCTGGACTGGGGGCTGGTATGACGGAGGCAGCGCTGGTGGTGACGCCGTCCGAGACGATCAAGTAAGCGGATTGTTATCTCAAAAGGGGGGGAGAAAGAAAAAAAAACCATTGACACACAGCTCTGTTTCTTTAGAACCAAGCTGATCCACGACAAGAATAGCCCGACGCCCAAATACCGCGGATTGATACATGGTACATCGACGATCATTAAAGAAGAAGGATTGGGCGGAATCTATCGAGGTGTTGGACCTGTGATGGCGCGACAGGGTGCGAACAGTGCGATCCGATTCAGCTCCTATTCGACATTCAAGTCGTGGCTCCAGGCATGGCGCGGCAAGGGTGCCGATGAACCGTTACCGTCCACGCACACATTTGCTGCGGGTGCCATGGCGGGTATCGTCACCGTCTATTCCACCATGCCTCTTGATGTCGTCAAGACCCGCATGCAGGGACTCGACGCGCGGCAGCTCTACAAAAATTCATTCGACTGTCTCATCAAGGTCGTCAAGGCAAATGGTGTTTTGTCTCTCTGGAAGGGAACAACGCCACGTCTGGCCAGACTTATCGTAAGTGTTTTTTGTCTGTTCCTGGGAATTCACTTGTCTAACCAAGAATAATAGTTCTCGGGCGGTATTGTTTTCACTGTCTACGAAAAAGTATATCAGGGTCTATCGTTCTTCAAGTCCCATTAGATAATAATATATCCCAGATGCTTTTCCCCCCTGGAAGATGTCTGGAATAGAGAATATTGTAATGCATCGTAAAAAGCAGAGCAATGTACAAGGTATATATATGTGTGTGATAATAATAACCATAGGATATAGAATGTCGTCAGCAAAGGAAATCCAGCCTTTTTCTTCTGTTTTCAAAGCAAACGATCACCCAGATGTAGAAGCCGGTTCTTTACTCGAAGGTCGTTCGATTTCCTGTAAAGATGCACTAATGGACAGCTGTGTGGCAGAGCGTATCACTTCAGGACGGCTGCTGTCAGGCTCTTTAACAGGATTGTCTGCGTTAAGTTCGTCGTCAATCAATGGCGAGGAAGGTCGAACAAGTACAATGCTTTCTCGATCCTGATCGAGTATTGATCCAGACGGCCGTCGACTGGACGATAATGGTACTGAGCTTCGTCTGTGGTTTTGATATTGGTAATGATAATGGCGAAATTCGAAAGAAGTGGATGAATGGCGTGAAGTTGGGCTAGATTGACCAGTGTAAGGTCTCCGACTGTTGCTGCTGGTTGGACTGTTTGGCCGACTTGTTGCTTGTGATGGCGATCCGTAACCCTGTTCACGATGGTGTCGTCCAGTATGATATCTGCCAGTAGTACCGCTTTTCAAAGGTGTTCTGGAACTGTATGACATTGCAGGAGACGCCGGTTGGCTACTACTCGTGACCGAAGTAGGTGACTGGATGGCTACAGATGAAATTAACACACACAGTCATGGGTTGTCGAACGGGATAACTCACGGTCAGTCTCGTATTCAGGTGGTTCAATCCATTCACTTGGTATGACACAGGGGAACATGGTCCCAAGTTTAGCGGCACGATTGATCCATCCCGGTGCCGATTTTCCGGTTAATCGTTTACATAACTCGTCCGTGAAGTGATTACAGTTCCTGACATAGACTGGTTATTGTTCGCAATCCTGGTTTGAAGAAAAAGACAAAGAGAAAAATATATACCTTGTCAGCAAGTTGTATGATGTGCCGACAAATTCTTGTGACAACGTCTGCAAAACCTGGCCAATTTCACTCTCTGAAAGATCTGTATAGCCCATCGAAACCGATTGTCTGAATATTCATTGTCAATAACACACGAAGGGTAGTAGTGTATCAACTGTGAAAGCCCTTACTTGAACATGACGCCTGGTGGACCTATCTTGGGTTCAACAGCGAACACTCCTGTCATATTTTCGTATTCGTGACCACCAAAGCAGTACTCGCGTCCAAGAATCTCGACACCAGAATGATAGATCCCTTTGGGCCAACAAGGTTTTTCTTATTTAATTCAAACTGTCCCATTTTTAGAAACACGATAGCGTTCCTCTTACCAACGCCCAACACGTAACCGATATTCGTAAGCAAGCTTGGCTCGAGCTAATGAAGAAAGGCTCGCTCATCAACCGAACATAAAATGGTTTTCTGTGCCCAGTTGTTGTAATTCTGTTTACCATGTCGTATACATTGATTAGGACTTGAGTGATCAACGAGCATGCGTCGAACATTTCCTCTTCAGTTCGTTGGGATATACAATGGTACATTGGAACAGCGATGCTTTACCTCGGACCTTGTCCGTATTCTGTGAATTCATGCGTGATTTCCACAATCCATCGCAAACGCTTTCGAACATCAAAGACAACTTGATTGGTGATTCGAGTCTGAGCTATTCTACGAGAAGAGAAAGAGGGACGCTATTTTTGATCTTTCCGGTTTGCTCTGCTGAATTTGAAAGCCAGTCAAAAGGGGCCAACTTGACAAAAAATGTCATTATTGTGTAAGCCGATCACCTGCAATGGATTCCACTGGAAGTAGCACTTGCAGTGCATATACTGAGAGACTGTACAGGAGCAAAACCGGTAAAGAGATGATATAGGTCTATGAAAAAAAGCAAATGCCACCGTCCGTCTTTCTTTATTTCCTGATGATGAGTCCATATTGGCAACAGATGTATTATGTTTCAGGCCATACTTTTGAGGAACATTTTTGAGCATAACAAGTAACGTGAATGCGCATCTGTCTTGAGCAATTTCAGCGAAAATGGACCGGAGTTTTACAGGCTGTAATGCGCCGACCATTCCAGGGCATTTTCCCTTTCCTTGAACGGCATATACCCGATCGGCAGTAACGATTAGAAATACATCAACCTCTACAATGTCCCTACGGAGGAAACCCATCAACTTTGACAAAAAGTTTTCAGAGTTGGAAATGATGCTGGACGCCATTTTCACATTTCCCGCACTGAATACACAAGGCATTTCCGGCATGAACATGTATCAGTATCCTTTTTGTTTCTCTCCCCTATGTATGCAACTGCGTAATTGTTAGTTCGCATGAGAGGGGAAATCGGCATTGACAGCGATGGACGTGAGGAAAATATACATCCTTAACTGCCTGTGATTTTTATAGACTTGTATACGACATGTGCAACGCTATACCGAGACCTTTTACGGATCGATTATATATGGGTGTGGCAGAATACATTGATAAGCACACAGTTCGTTGCTGCGAGGTACGTAAGAGAAACAAGGGAGAGCAATTTTTGGGTGGGCGGGATTGACTTGCGCGGTATAGTCAATTTTATCCCATGATGATATTGCGACTGCGTATGCGAGAGAATTTGAGCGATTTGAACTAGCAGCGGGCGATGTTTCTCGTGGTTGTGATTACCTGAACCGCTTGATAACGCAAACAAGTACACAACCGGGTTCTGATCGGCGGCCAACGGTTATCGGAGGCAAATACAAGAAGCAAAATGTCCAGGCGGTACGAATATACAGATAGCCAAGGCCGGGTTTAGCAGCTTATAAATTGTTACTTTTTAGCTGGCGATGACGCTGTGGAAAACGAATGTACTGTTTACGATACGGGACAGGTACCAAAACCGACTGTTTTATCAGATATTCGAGATGATTCGACGAGGGAGGGACGGCAACGAAGCACCCGAGAGCACGATCAAGACCGTGGTTACATCTCTTGTACAAGCCAACGCGTTCACGGACCAGCCACTGCAGCTTTATATTGAAGAATTTGAACGACCGTATCTGGTTCATACGAAACGGTATTTCGAGGCAGAGGCAGCAAGAGAGATTGCTGCGGGTAACATTAGCGTATTTATGAGGAGAGTAAGTAAAAGCTGGGTGGATGAGGAGGCAGGCTTGCAAAGAGTTTTACTGATGACAAGCTTTTATGAAGGCCGCAGAGCGATTGCAGCAGGAGATCACACGAAATAACCGTTATTGTCATTCAACATCACATCCGCGGATAGTCAAAGAATTTGAGGCGCAGTATATATCTGCTTATAAGGATCGGATGGTGGATGAGTTTAGTCATATGCTGGAAAAGGAGAGCTTTGAAGGTAAAAGGGAAGGGAGCATCTTTTAACGGGCAACAGAATTTTATTTACAGCATGATGCATAGACTGCACCCTAGCATACACCCTGCTAAGTCGAATACAGGATGGATTAAAGCCGATATTGGCAATCTATGAAGAATATATTACCAAGCTCGGTAAAGACATTTTGGTGAAGCTGGGACAGAGTGTTGCGAAGGTATATTGTGGCAGACAATTCTGGCTTGGCTACCTGAATAACGAAGGTCGTATAGAATCCAAAAGCATACGTTGATCAACTTCTTACGTTGCATGTTAAATACTACACTGTCAACGCTCAAGTGTTTGCTTCTGATCCTCAATTCACCGCTGCAGTCGATAAAGCCTTCCGAACCATTGTCAACGATACGCAAACAAACCCAGCCGCGAACGGACCAGAGACGCTTGCTCGCTATTGTGATATGATGATGCGAAAGAACTCTGCGAAAAAGGATGTTAGTACTGTTGTGGAAGGCAAAAAGAAGGCGGGTGCCTTGCGTAGACCATTATCTGAGAACGAAGATTATGAGCCAGAAGAGAAGCTGATGAGAATGGTGGGTGTCGAAAAGTAGCTATGAAGAAACACTTGAGCTTAACATTGTGATGCAGATTACGTTGTTCAAGTATGTCGACGACAAGGATGTGTTTCAAAAGTTCTATTCGCGGATGCTAGCCAAACGATTAATATATGGAACGTCTGCATCAGAAGAATTGGAGGCTGAAATGATAAATCGGCTCAAGGTAAAAAAGAATGGATGATATTGGCAGGATCAGCGAGTATTGAGGTTATTATTACGATTAGGAAATTTGCGGTGTGGAGTATACTAGCAAACTGAACAAAATGTTTACGGATATATCTCTGAGCAATGATTTGAATGTAACCTTTAAGGAATTTTTGAAGCAGAATTCACAGAGACTTGATGGTAAGTTCCTGTGCTGCTGTGAAAAAGCTTTAGTAATAACCCGAATTTCAAAAGTCGGGTTCGAGATGCAAGTGCTTACGGCCGGAGCGTGGCCTTTAAGCCAAAAGGAAGATGCAAAGACACTGGATGCAAACAAGATACAGATACCCACCGAAGTAAGTAAAAATAAAACGCCGTGTTTTTATGGCATGGATATTTACGGCTGCTATATAGTTGGAGAAAAGTGTGTCACTTTTCGAACGGTTTTACGGCCAACATTATAATGGACGTAAACTTTTATGGCAATGGAACCTCGCCAGAGGTATAGAACAAGTGTCATAGTAGCGGCGACGAAAGCTTAATAACCCGTGTGTTTGTTGTAGGTGAGTTGCGCTTGACATACCTTGATCGGCCGTATGAGATCCAAGTTGGCCTTTATCAAATGATCATTCTACTTTTATTTAATGACTCTACAAGCCTTGCTGTGAATGAAATGGCTCAACAATCTGGCCTTCCCGAGATTGACATTGTCCGAGGAGTCAAGGTGAATCAATTTTCTATATTACAGCGCTTCGATGATACTAACAGGAACCGTAAATCAGCCCCTGATTGATTCCCGGTTATTGGAGGCACCCAGTGAAGGATTGAATTCCGAAACTCGGGTTTCGTTAAACATGTCATTTACAAGGTTCGTGGGGGGCATCCTTTCTTTATACGCTTTATTACTCATATGCATATAGCAAACGGACGAAGATCAAGGTGGCTGTGGCTGCTATGGGTGAGCAACAACAACAAGAGGCGCAAGCGACGCGAAAGTCTTTGGAAGAGGACCGAAGAATGTATCTGCAAGCAGCTATTGTTCGTATTATGAAGTCGCGGCAGACATTGACACACGTGCAGCTTGTGCAAGAAGTGATTGATCAGGCGCATTCGAGGTTTTCGCCTTCGGTGATGATGATCAAAAAATGTATTGAACAGCTCCTTGAAAAGCAGTTTATTGCTAGGAAAGAACGAGATACCTACGTTTACGTCGCATAATAGAACTGCCACAATTTATCGTCACGGCCTGCCCTGTATAAAACACAGCACTCTGCACCATTTAGCTTACGATACATAATTCTTCTTTGCAGATGGTCTTGTTCTTTACTGGGGACGCACACACATATGCCATTTTGCCTGTTTGGTTGAGTATTCCTTTAGCAAATTTTGTGTCGCTCCATACATCAGCTAGTTCTTGTTTTTATCAATGTACAGGTTTATGTATCAATAACGACTTGCGTGCATGATCGAAGTAATGTCTGTATGTACAAAGGGGGATTTCCGGGGAAATAAATTGATTTACAAGCTAAAGTCGGCGAGTCTAATCTTTGACGAGTCCTCTGGATGTCGCACAGCGATCCCTGCTTTTACCAGTGTTTCGATATAAGGTGACCAATATGTTCCACTCGTCAATTGCAGATATGGGTCGTCTGGTTTAAGATACGCAATATTCATCAGATCCTGGCACACATGGTTAACACATTGCGGCGTTTTTCAAACCTCTTGAAAGGTTCAACTTACCTCAAGGATAAACTTGAGCTCGCACGTGTCGGTATCTTCATTGTGGCCCTCCACTTGCTGAAATGAAAGGATGAGTTTGGTGGGATATATCCAAGGGGGTTTTTTTTTGAACTTACATCCACTGGATGGGGCGGAAAGTAATGGTCGACAAAGTCGGTCAAGTCATTCAACACGTCTCGTTGTTTAACAGTGAGATTTGCAATTTTTTCACGATATTCTCTAGAAGATATATATACATAAGCACCCTATACTCATGCATATATAGATAATGAAACACTTGCTTGACTGCACGAAGCCGAGCATCCGGTCGTTGAGCTTCTTCCAGTTTCCGTGTCAAGACCTCGTGAATCTCATGGCATTCGTTCAAGACCATCTGTTCCCGTGTCAAAGCGTTGGATGCGTCGGCCAATTCTTTGTCGAGTATGTTCCTTGCTTGACGCAATCCATCGACGACCTTACATAACATCTCTTTCAACTGAAGTTCAGCGATTGTTTCCTCGGGCCGGACGACAACGTTGATAGCTATGTGTCGATGTCAAAGATGTTTCATTTCGCGCATGGATGGATGGATCATTACCGTCCAGTTGATTCCGTATTTCCTTGCTCAGTTCGTGTTCTTCATGCCTTAGAACTGACAGCCGCTAACAGTTCTGCGTAAGAGATCCAGATAGAAAACGTGTGTTATTTTGGACGGGATACCTTGCGATCAGGATCTTGTCGTGTTTCATATAGTTTATGCCGTCCTTCAGCTTTACACTGATCTTCTAGCTACACATTGATTTGGAGCGATGAGCAAGATTCTCTCTCTCTCTGTGTGTCGTTTTGTCGACGGAAAAAAAACCTCGTGCAGGCGCTTCCATAGTTGATTGCGTTGTTCTTTCTGTGCGTCCAAGATTCTATCGAGAAACTCGCCTCGGAGCGTGCCGTCCTCTGCGCTGGGGACTTTGCGTTCTGAGCTAATGGTTTCGTCAAAGTCCTGAGCGGCCTTTTCAATGATTGACTTTAATTGGTCTTCGATCCACATTTGCAAAAGACAGACAGAGAGAAAGTTTGGAGGAGGGGGCCCGCGGAGGGCCAAAATCGCCTTGTTCTTTCTTTCCTTCCCCACAGAAAATGGACGCCGCACAGGAAACCACCAACAAAGGAAAACGAAGCCATTCGAAAGAAAAACCGATCAAGATAAAATTGACGACGCGAGACAATCAAGCGCAACTGAGCGGGTCGGAGGATGAGGATGAACCGGAGGCAGCGATCGAGGAGCATTTGATCCTTCGACTTCCGGAAGGCGAAATGTGTGAACAGTTTCGAGAGATGGTACGGAGGCGGGAGATACCGGAAGACGTCAAACTGCATCTAAAAGGTGTCTTAGACAGCTCCTTTTTGAGAAGTAATGATGAAGAGAAGCAGCTGATCGGTGATCATGTTAGATAATCGGCGTGGCTACTTTCAAGTGAATGGGCGGAAATATGACACGACACTGGTTGATTTACCGACGATTACAGAATCGCACCGAACCATGGATAACAGGCAGTTTTTCAAGATAGCCGATATATCTCAAGTAAGTAGAGTATATACTTTCTTTTTCGGCTACTGTATTCATCATGATGTTTCTTTAGATGTTACTCGTTCACGACACGAGTCCCAAAGACGAGCCCAGCATAGTAGACAACAAACAAGATCCATACGTGTTCCCGCATGGTCTGACGCCGCCATTAAAGCATGTCCGTAAACGAAGGTTTAGAAAGATGCTTTCGAAAAAGGTATATGATCTGGCTTCGGTTTGGTTTATCGGGTTCTTATGTGGCAGTAGGCAATAGAGGAAGTAGAGAGAGAAGTCGAACGTTTATTAGAAATTGATGCGACGGCTGAAGATGTGCAATACGGTAAGCGTTGGGAACTGTCATCTTCCAGAGCC
This sequence comes from Thermomucor indicae-seudaticae, assembly GCA_000787465.1. NCBI lineage: Eukaryota > Fungi > Mucoromycota > Mucoromycetes > Mucorales > Lichtheimiaceae > Thermomucor > Thermomucor indicae-seudaticae. The sequence goes on from JSYX01000514.1 coordinate 24,480, forward strand.
GTATACTTATTTGGAGATCGGCAGAGGTTGTTGATAACCGGGAGATGGAAATGGAGGCGGAAGCCGAGTCCGATGCGGCTACGCAAGATATTGATATCGATATGAGTGAAGCGGCCGAGAGTGAAAGCGATGAGGAAGACCTCGCTGCTGCTATTAATCGAGACTTGGAAGCACTTGAAGGCGAAGAGGAGGAGGAAGAGGAAGAAGAGGAGAGTGAAGAAGAAGAAGAGGAAGAGGAGGAGGAAGAAGAAGAAGGCGGGGCACAGAGTGGAGAGATCGGTAAGGCAATATGTATATTTGTAAACGTCGAGGATATAGATTTGACGATTTGCCGGCAGAACAAAAACGTCAAGAAATTGCAGAGATTAGGCAGGCTATTCAGCGCAAGACACGGGACCTTCAGACAGCGCCCAATGCCATACTCCAGGTATGAAAGGAGGAGGAGCAGTAGGAGCGGGAATTCTATGGATAGACTCATGTTATTGTTTCCAGAAACGATTTGAGACAACCATTGAGAACTTGAAAAAAGAATTGGCACTCAAGGAAGCACATCTTGCAGAGATGAGCAAATAATCCCACGCAATTGTTATGTTTAAAAGTCTAATGCTTATTAACGCAAAACCATCAAGCTTTCTTTACAAAGTCATAGTTACTGGTTTTTCAATAACTTTTTGCGTCAACTTCAAGTGAAACTTGCGCTATGCTTTAACGAGGATTCGCTGTGAAATCAAAATACATTTGCACTGTGATATAAGAACCTTGTACGCTGCGGAAGGCTTATGGTATGCATCTGTGCGTTCGACTGGCTGCGTAATAGATCACGCATAAGAGGAGTGGTTCCTTATTTGCTTTTGATC
>JSYX01000516.1:0-23347 GCA_000787465.1 Thermomucor indicae-seudaticae
CCAGAGCAAACCAGAGCGAAGCAGAGCAAATCCGGGTTCGGCTCTGCTCTGCTTTGGTTTTTCGGAACCCTAAAATGCGTCTCTTTTCAGGAGCAAACGTATGTGGTACTGTACACAGTACGAGAAATGTGCGATCTTTTTATAGTTTTACACAACCTTCGATTCTTATCAGTGAAATGTAGCGCATGTACGACTTCTTGAAGTGAAGATATAACGCTACAGTCGAATGAGACACTAAGATCGAAAGTGCAAGTGTCATGGTAATTAGGGCTCCGAGTTGGGCCGGGCACTGGGCCAAGATTCTGGCCCAGCAATTTCGGCCCTTTGGGCCTAGGCCATGTTCTTGGCCCATTGGGCATCGGGCCAGAATTTTGGTCCAATAAAATCGGCCCAATAGACCTGAGCCCACTGGGCATTTGGCCCAGGCCCGGCCAGGCCAGGCCCATCCGGAGCCCTAATGGTAATTGATTGGAAGAAGATCCATGATGGAGTATAACCCATAGCGCCAAAAACGCGAAAGAATCCTTGGACGATAAAAGGTCAAAGGTCGAGTGAAGACGAACCACAGTATAAGTACGATTGATACCATTAAGGGCGCTTCATTTAAAGTAACATCAGCACATAAATATCTATTTTCAGTGTCGTGTAAAGCATGGTTGACAATCATCGCATTTCAAATCAGAAGAATGAAATGTTGTCATGATGCTGATAAGTTTTGGCTTTTTTCGGTTTCCGGCTGTCATAGATCTTATAACAATCTCAATGGTGTTGGTGACCGTGCCCAGTACTTCCAACTAAACACGACTGCTCTATTTCGTAGCTCGAGACAGATACGTGCTTGCTTGGGACACTACACACGCTGCGCGTGTAGCAGTCTGCTATTTAAAAACCAGTGGATGCGAAAACCCGAATGAAAGCCATATCGACACACACAGCCGAAAAGAACTTTATGATCTACGCTTTCTTTTTTTCAGCTCTACGAATCGCCGACACAAGCCACGGAGGATCAGGCTGTTCATGGGCAAAAAGAGCGATCAATCATCCTCGGATGCTATTGTCCCACGGGCAGAGTGGCCATTTACAGAGGTTCTACCGGATGAGCACACAAGAGGTCTGGAAACAATTGAGGTTTACATTGCGGATGTGAAACCTCAAGATACGAAGCAAGTTCTAAAGTACGCGTTGAAATCCGTTCATTCTTGGAAATGACAATGAGAGATTGACCTGTATATTACTAATGTGAAGCTTTGTTCAAAAGCGTCTAATGCCGCAACCTAGCCTTGAGCACTTCAAACGTGTTCGTCGTACTACGTTACCCGATTCGTGTGAGTGGCTGTATAAAGATGTAACTGACCCTCCGTGTATCTTACATATTCTATAAGCTTTCAAGCTGAGTATTCTGCTGTGTCCGAGAGACAAACTTCCTTTGGAGGATCTGAAAAGGCTCGCAGCAGAAGAAGGTCTGGCGGATAAACTTGAGGAACCCTCTGTCATATCCGTGTCACGCTATGCGCCCTTAAATCGACAACAGTTCGAGGCGTGGAAACATTTATGGCCCATGACGTATCGTGAAGATACTCGGCAAGACCCTAAATTTACTCGAGACGATATTGTGACAATACAGAATCACATGAGACAGCTGTTGCATAAAATACAGCAGCAGCAACGCACGGTTTGCGTTGGCCGCATCGTTGATCCAGCCAACAATCACATTCTCGCTGAAGCAAGCGATACTCGAGAACTCACTAGACATCCCTTGCATCACGCTATCATGAACTGCATAGATAAAGTTGCGCAAGTGGAGAAAGCTGACAAGAAAGGAGGTCGCCCCAAGCGAAAAAGATCTGAACTCACACCGGACAGTAGTAGCAGTGATGCGGAACGATCCAGCATCGACGTATCCACATGCACAGAATCAATGACAAAAACTGCATATCTCTGTACAGGCTACGACTTGTATGTAACGCATGAACCCTGCGCCATGTAAGTTTTAAAAAGAGTCCCACATCATATGTTTCATTCGCATTAACGTGAATGAATATAAAGGTGCTCTATGGCGCTTGTTCACTCGCGTATAGGTCGTGTCTTTTACAGTATACCCACAAAGACTGGTTGCTTGGGAACCCTGTACAAAATCCATGCTCATCCAAGCCTTAACCACCACTATCGTGTATTTAAAGACGTAGCGGTCGACTATCTGAATTCGGGCGAGGATTCCTACGCTTTATATCAGGAGTTTTAGCTGTCTAGGTCATGAATATGCCTCTGGCCTTTCCAGCCGACTGCAAGGCAATAACATCATGCACAGACCGTCAGATCACATATCATCGTAGTCAAACCTAAAAACGAACATCCTTATTTAACAAAACGGTTAATGTACGAGTTATTTTTGCTTCTTTTTATTGCATTGTTGTCCAATTCGGATTTGGATTCGGTACACTTGAACCTTTTCTCGGTAGGGTTTATCCTCGTAAAGATGCCATTATTGGTGGCTAGAAAGACAACCGAGCAAGTAAATATAATTATCCTTTAGGTTTGTCGGGCATATGGTGAACCGACATGCAAGGGCAATTTAGGTTAATTCTTGCTTATTTGAAGCGGTCGTATATATAGAATTGATCCAGCGTCCCGGAAATTTTTGCTTGTTATATCGACATGTCAGTCAATAACAATAACCCGTCGTCCTTGTCGCTGCCAAGCCTAGTTTCTCCTGGTCGCATCTCGACACAGAGCGCAACCTCGACAATATATGATAAGGACGGCGTCACGATCCCAGTTGGTTTGGTGAATACCGATCGGCATGGTGAGCAGATGATGAACGCAAGAAGAGAAACGGAAGACTGAATACAGCCAACATCCAGTGTCAAACGATGTTCCTTCACAAGAAGACAGCACCGAGTCACACACATTATCATACATGAATCGGCTCCGCGAAATAGTTCGGCGTCAACTAACAAGAACCGATAACCGCTATGCCTTCCAAATGGGTGTCGCTTTCCTTGTCGCAACCATGTTTGTCGTCGTTCAGCCCATTGCGAAATTTTTACCCAATGCTTTTTGGGTTGGTGAGTTGGATAACGAAAGGGGGACATTTTCATGAACTAAACGTATGTTAGGTGTTTCTGTGGTGACTGTCCTGGATAATACGGTGGGCGGATTCCTGGCCTTGAGCATACAGCGTATGATGGGAACCATTATCGGTGGCGGTTTATCGATTGTGGTCATGACCGTGACGAGGGCCATATTCCCGGATTGGAGCTGGAAAGCCGATATTATGCTCTGTGCTCTCATGTTTTGTCAGGTTTTCACCATCGCCAAAATCAAGCTAAGACCAAACATGAATTATGCCGGTGGCATAGTATGTTTTCGCAGGTAAATTAGAAAAGCACAAGACTGATCTGTTCTATACAGGGTCTTTCGACTACCGTAATCATTTTACTTTCTGGTTATCCGGACCTCATCAAAGACCGGCTCTTGGGCTCAGCCAGGTTGGGTTTCTGGAGAACGTTCGACCTAGTGATCGGTATCATTATTGCAATGCAAGTTTCGATTTTGCCTCCTTGAATCCTATCATATACTGAATGGATTATCCAGGTGGGCATCCCTTTGTATATTTCCACTCAAGGCACGACATACGATGCGCAAAAATCTTGGGGAAGCATTACTGGAAACTGCCCGCTTGTACGAAAGAACTGCAGTCTATTGCCTCGACTTGAGCAAGTCCTCGTTGAATGATCTACCCTTATCTTTGCGTACAGCCATCGAAAAGCAGCAACACAATTCGGAAAGAGTAGAAGAAGACTTGAACCTCGCTGAGAAGCAACAACGAGCTTCGATTGCATGTGCGCATCCGATTTATCCTGTTTCTGTACCGCTGGACGCTTGTAAAGAGTCAACAACCACAACCAAGCAGTCCTTTCATGACATGAGCCAAGACATGGAACACTGGAACCACGAATTAGTCAATGAACTTTGCGACAAGGCATTCAAGGTTCTCGCCAGTCTTCAGACAGAAGCCACCCGCCTGCGGAGCGTTTCAAAGGAATACTATTTACAAGTGCCTATCCACCTTTTGTTCCGCGGTGGTCGTGAAGTATGCCGAAGGGACTTGCGACGGACGAGACAGTATGGCAATGCGATTGAAGCCATGAAGCGGATAGTTTGGCCGCTTGTATCCTTCCGACTCTTACTACCTCTTATAAAACTCGACCCGCAGCACTCGATTGTACAAGAAAATCTTGCTGGCAAGCTCGAGGCGGCGGCCATCGACCATACACTGCATCAGAGAACTACGCCCACGCGGGGGACACTGGAAAATTTTGAGAATAGCTTATGCATCATGCGCCGCATTGGGAATATGCTTAAAGACACAAAGAGGAACCTGGCTGATGACAACGACTGGCCACTTCTTTGGCAGCAGGTTCATCAAGGCAAATGCCACGTCCAGTACGAATTGAGCCAGGCAATCTATATCAGCAGGGAGTCCAACTCAATAGACGGCCTGAAGCTGCTAAGTTATTACGGGTTCCTGGTGCGTTGCTCCATGATCTGGCAAGGACTCGAGACAATTGTCAAGGAACTGGGGCCCTGGGATGTATCTTCCTCTGGTCAAGGACCCTATCCACCCATGCCCACCGAAATGATTCATGCCCAAGAATAAGCCGTCTTTCTGTAGCCGTTCGACAATGTAAAACTCTCCAGCCAGGTTAGCGCTTTGTTATCTATGTTCGATATTACGTCTTGTCGTAATAAAAGAAGCTGTACCTTGAAGACTTTTGCTCTTAGAAACGAAAGCAGCCCTGATTTCCCCCCCCCCGTCAAGTCACGGATTTTGTGGCTGGACACACCAACCTTCTTGGATATACACAAATGCTCAGAACATCCTCATACATTACTCGACGTTCAGCAGCCGCCATTACGACACGCTTCTACACGACGAAACCACGAGTGGCTAATTTGACTCAAAAGCCATTGGTACCCGTGACCGAAACTCGATTAAGCGATGGCAGCATCTTTGTGACCCGCGAACAAGTTGTCCCAACCAGTGTACAGGCCACAGCACCACCACTGAATCCGCGCTCTGAAAAGAAAAACATCTTGTCACAAGACCAAATTGAAGAAATGCGTCGATTGCGACAAGAGGACCCGACAACCTGGACTCGGAAAAAGCTTGCCAAAAAGTTCAACTGCTCTGAACTCTTTGTGAGCATCGCTGCACCTCTCGACAAGGCCACCAGGCTCGAAAAGGAAAAGCAGCAGCAGCAGCAGTCATCAGGCGAGGAAGGATATAGACGACAAATGATCAAGATTAACAGACAAAGAAGAAGAGCAATGTGGTAAAAGGCGGCCTTATATCTATCTTTTTACATCCTCCCACGTTATTTCCTACAATTTCTTTCTTTCTTTTGCACTGTACACTATGGAACACTGAATAAAAAAACAAGTATCTAGAAACATTGAACCTACGTATCTTTGCCATTTTATGGCGCTTGAAAAGTGGCACTGTTGAAGCTTATTGTGTGCCATCAAAGGCACAACAATTGCAGCTTCAAGGTGAGGATGGGCAGTATGTGGCTTCTTTTCTGGTCATGCCTCGGTGTCCATGAGTGAAAGAGAACGCATACAAGCTTCTCTTATTGCGAGTTTTCGTAGGTTGATTGAGTCGAGAAACACGGGACAGGTAGCTTATATTAGTCAGGATAGGCTCAACTGCATGTCGGTTTTGAAAGAATGCACCTTGCATATTGCATAGTTCAAGAAATTTCCTGAAGAGATACAAACAGAGGCCTTTAGATATAGGAAGAATGTCCAGACAGTTACAGCATTGCTATGCCGACTTTGTTGCTTGACACTGCATCAGTCGTTTGATGCAGAAAAAGAATTTGCACTAACCTAATATGGCAGAAATGCCGACGATTTGATTGGCCGGATTCTCAGCTACCAAAGACCAAATTCCTACAACCCCGCAAAATACCCTTTTCTGTTTTCTTTCCTTTCTCTTTGATACAAACCATGACTGAAGGCGACAACAAAAGGAACAACAACAATGACACAACCATGAGTGACCGTGCTAATAAAAAGGACAACGATGACGACACAGCCATGAGTGATCGCGATAATAAGAAGGACAACGACAACGACAAAAACAAAAACCGTGAAACGTCACCTGTACCGCCTATTCCACCACCCACCCCACCTCAACCGACAAAGGATCCGTCATCGCTCCTTTCTCCCTGGTGGTCAGAACGACCAACGTCACCAGAACAAGAACGCAAAAAGGAAGAAAACGGTCACTTGCTCATTCACTTTACACGTACTGCCAGCCTTCGAGAAAACGACAAGATGCTATTCAATGAGCATTGCTGTATGTTAACCAAAAAGGAAACACAGCAAAAGCTGCAGCAGCTGTCGTCGTCGTCAAATAATAACATTCGTTCGTCACCGTCATCCGATTGTCGCATGATCTGCTTATTGCGCGAAAACGAGGAGCGCCGACGGCAACGGCAAGACAAACTCAAGGCGCCTTGGAATCCTTTATGCGGTTCGTGGCTCGTCGTCGCTACAACTGAAGCGCGCTGTTTGGAACACATTAACGGTATGTAACTGTCTACTTTAACGGTGCACGTTCTGGCTAATCACATGATCATCATCATCAGAAAAAGATATTACAAAGAAAGACCAGTAAGTTAATCTTCGCAGTCGACTGGTCTGATGGATCATGACAATTATGTGTCTAATAGCCCCGACTATTACACAATTGAACTCGGAGAACGACTGATGGGATCAAAAGATGACCGTATGCATATCCTAGTCCATCCATAGTCGTCTAGAGAACCCCATTAACCCATTTTGTTTAGTGAAACGGATATTCACCAGGGCCATGTATCCTGTGCAGGAGCTGACGAGGAGGTCTATTGAGACTTGGAAAGACGGAACACAAGCTGCGTTGCTTGCTCGCTTTTGGGAAAGCGCTAAACGCGGCGATGCCTTTGTCCTCGTCCGCGACAATACAAAGCGCTTGGTGCAAGCAATCATGGGGAGTGACAAGAAATCATCCGGGGGAAATGGCGACGAGAAAAATAATCCAAACAAGTAGTAAAAGTACCTCATAGAGAAACAGGCTACTTGTAAATTTCTTCAAAAGACATACCCATATTACAATTTCCGTCGCCCCATCAAGTGCTCCAATATGCCGTTCCACCAACCAGTGATGGTCTCGTCAAAGGGTATAACCAATAGAAAAAGAGGAGAACACCAGCAATATACGCGCTATAGATGACTGGCAGACAATCAGCCTTCACATCGAAAGATCCTAGCTGCTTGCAACTTACTTGTACGCTCTGCTGGCTTTTTGCGGTCATAGATTCCACTTATATCAGGGAATCCCATGATATTGCAGAATATATGGCAGATGATAGGCGGCCAAACACTTCCAAGTCGCAGGAATACAAAGCTGACATACCAGCCAAAAATAGTTGTGTAGCAGAACTGAAAAGCTAAAGACGACACAGTTATTTGTTTGCAACAGGACTCAAGCATGATTAGGCCAATGTACCTGACGTTAAAATGGCTATCTGGAGTGCTTGTCGATTAATGCCGTTTTGATGGTAAGTGTCCCAAGCATGATGAAGATGAGCTACAGTAGCAGTTTCAGTTAGTGTGCCGCTTGTACCGTCATTATTCACACCCTTTACCAAAACCGAAGTACATTGGGGAAATAAATACAAGATAACTGGAGGACAACCCTGCATGGTATAGCGTGCTGATAACGCAGGCTCGAAAGACAAACTCTTCTGTGATTGGAGCCTTCCGCGCTCAACTTTCAATCCGCTTGTTCTTTTTCCTCCCCACCTCGAATCAAATACTACTAACCACGACAAAATTTCGAAGGCCAAAAAGCGACCAGAAAAGCTCGACAAAATCCTCCTGATAGTTAAAGTTCTTTTGGAAAGGCAATGCTTCTTCAAAGAACAATTGCGTCAGGGGCCCGAGAAAGAGGATAGCGACAAGTAGTAAAGGGCCAAGCAGGCCGAGGATCGAAGTCGGTGGTAGTATCCCGAGTAGTTTGATGAAATCGTGCTGTATATAGGTATATATGAGGCGACTTGGAACTGACAAGGGTATTCTTGTTACATTTGTCCAGGTCGGCTTACGTATCGCTGCTCCGGTAGTATAACCCATACGATCGTCGCAATAACAGGGCATGCGAACGTAACTGCCTTGATCCGATTACGAATCACTGCCGGGTGATTTCGAGAGAGCATCGGTCCCCGCTGAAATAGATAAAAGCCTGCAATGTAAAGGACGGCATACACCACACAGGCGACATTGGCTAGTAATGGATGGATTTGCTGTGCCTTCTCTACCATCGCCATCGATGCTGCAAGTACCACCGGACAGCTAACAAGGTACGAGCCATCGTTTCGGCTGAGTTTCACTCAGCCTGCTTTCTCGACTCTCGAAATACGGATGCATGTACTGTATTTAATGTGCACGGAGAGGCTACTGAATTGAAAGACATGGTTGTAGCTTCATCTGAGCAGGCCATCTGCATGCTTCTGTGAATCTTGTTTTATTCCTTATCCTGGATAACGATTCCTAAACGACGATCAAATGAACATCCTGTCGAGGTCTGATACGGACACAACATCTTGCTATTAAAGAAGGAACATCTCTTCTTTGATACAAGGAGCGCCAAAGATGTCCTATGGAAAACTTCCGTCGTGTTACTTGGTGTTGGAGTTGGAAGCTACAGGAGCGGGAGATTTTTTATCCGATGTATGCTTTACTGAGGCAGTAATCGCAAATATCAGACAAACAGGCTTCTTTAAATAGTTATACAAGTGCGTATACGTAACGTCGTTAAAGTCGCATAGAACGCGGAGCAATGACCGCTGCCATCAGTTACAGACAATGGACTTTGTTCATGAGCAATGGCGAAAACTGTGAGGACTCAATCGGTTTTTTTTTAGGCTGGAGTAAGAACTCAATCGTTAGACATTCGAATCGTTAGACCCTCCCCTCTGCAGACCATGATTTCCGAAACCCGGGACCGCCAACCAACCTAAAATTTTGTCGTTTATTTAAGCGGTTTTCTCACAGCTGCATGAGTGCTTCTTACCGTCCTATCTTTTTTCCATAATGTCCAGGTAAGCTATCCTTTTCCACGACTTTTATTTCCATCCCGTAAAGGTTTCCACTCAGTCCTTTCTGATAGCGACCAACAACCAAAATCACTTGTCGAGCAAAAACGCGAAACAGGTCGCTATGCCATCTTTTTGCGGTCCAAGCGCCAAATTGTGTTGACCGGCAGCGAAACCGAGGAAGAAGCTCGTGCGGCTGAGAAGGAACCCATCACGATCCCAAGACCACCCGTTTTTAACACAGTGAACGAACAACGCGTCCACATGAAGCAAAAGCTAGCGGCAGGCTTCCGCTTGATGGCCAAGTTTGGATGGGATGAAGGTAAATACGACTTGTTTGTACGTGTCATTACTGCAACATTATGAAAACGTTTGTCTCTTCAGGCGTTGCTGGCCATATGACTTTCCGAGATCCAGAATATCCTGACCTGTTTTGGTAAAATATTCGCCAAGTCTGCAGCCAGTTTTGCCACGCTTATTCAGCAAATTTTCTAAGGGTCAATCCTCTGGGAAAATACTTTGGCCACATCAAGGCGAGTGACCTTGTTCTTGTGGACCATGAAGGCAAGATTGTTAGGGGTAATTGCACCGTGAACAAGGCGGCCTTTATGATCCATGGCGCTATTCATCAAGCACGTCCTGATGTGATATGCGCTGTACACACGTAAGCCTTTCTTATCCATGCCAGAAAAAGGAAACCGATGCTTATATGATATCGCAGACATTCCATGTACGGCCGAACATTCTCAACCCTCGGTCGTCTTTTGCTACCCATCTCGCAAGACGCCTGCGCGTTTTACGACGCTCACAGTCTTTACCCGGATTTTGGCGGTGTAGTTTATACGCCTGAGGAAGGCGAGAGATTGGTTCAGGCCTTGGGTCCGAAAAACAAGGCCATCATCCTCCAGAACCATGGTCTCTTGACAACCGGTAAGACCGTGGATGAGGCCATCTGGTGGTTCATTTCTATGGAGCGCTGCTGCCAATCCCAACTGCTGGCCGAAGCTGCCTGTCCAAATGGGTACAAGGACTTGAAACTTATTTCTGATGAAGTGGCTCGTGGTGTCTACAGCAACATTGGCGATAGTCAGGCTGGATTTGCCCAGTTCCAACCCATGTATGAAATGATCGTAAAGGAACAGCCAGATTTGCTCGAGTAATCTGAGCAATTAAATATACTATCATTAAAACTATTTGCGAGATGGATTTGATGCGTGCCACGTAAAGTAAGTGAATCTGACATTTTCAGTGAAGATACCGGCGCCATCTACTTTACGACTTTATCTGCACGATGCAACATTGGTTACGAATAACGGAATATGCAAAGAGTTGATCTTTGAGCATCATATATCCGGATGATCCACTTACAGTGTAGAAATGCTTCCAGTTTTTCTTACGACCAATTTAACAGCCACATTTCTCCGTTCCTTGGCCCTGTATATTGACGCTATTGTTGATGTTGCAATGCTGGCACGGTTGAATTTGAAAACTGGATTACGGCCGCGACCGTTGCGTGGTATCGACAAATCTTTGAAGCGGACCATTGGCAGTGCTCGCCATTACTCTTCGAAAGTGGACTGTTACATTTCCAAGTTCACTGATCCTTACCTGAATCTCGCGATCGAAGAATGGCTTTTGCGCGACACCGACCCTGAGAGGTATATTCTGTACTTGTGGCGGAACAAACCCTGCGTCGTCATTGGCAGGAACCAAAACCCCTTTCTGGAGTGCAACCTAGGCTTTATGCGAGATCACGATATTCCTCTTGTGCGCAGACGTTCAGGCGGTGGCGCGGTATATCATGTGAGGATCCTTGATAGGAAGAGAGAAACTTAACAACTGATCGCTTTGTCCAATCAGGATATGGGGAATTCCATTTATACTATATTTATGCCTCGAGAATCATTTTCTCGGAAAGTAAATGCTGATTTGGTCTCGAGGGCCCTGCTTCAACTGGACATCCCGGCTTACGTCAATGAGCGCCATGATATAGCGGTCGATGGCTTCAAAGTATCTGGGAGCGCTTATAAAATCATAAACAAAAGGGCATATCATCACGGAACCATGCTCATCGATGCCGATATCGATCGTTTAAAAGGATGCCTGTCCAAAACCGGTCAAAAGATAACCATCGTCTCCAAAGGGGTCGAGTCTGTACCATCACCCGTCACCAACCTTCGAAATTACTCGTATACTATCGATCATCAGCAGTTTTGCGAATCCGTCCTATCCGAGTTTGTCCGAGACTACAATGATGGCAACGAAGTGCAGGTAAACGGCTCGCGCGCGAGCACAAGACTTGTCAAAAAAAAGGCGTTGAGAAGGGAAAATGGAAGCTTATCAATATGGGTGTCCAGCCTATTGTTTTGGATCAGTCACAATTAAGCACTGTACCGGAAAGGGTCAGAGACATGTGGAAAGAATTACAAACGTGGGATTGGATATACGGCCAAACTCCCGAGTTCACCAATCAATTAGAGCATGATTTTAACTGGGGTCGTGTGGTACGTTCTATGGTTGGCACACTGCCGCAATGTTTTTCTCTCTTATTGACACGCCACGTGTGGGCTCCTCTATTTCGCAGAAAGCTTTGATTCGTTCGAAACACGGAAAGATTGTGGAAGCCGATGTGACAACTGACGCAGTCGGTGCGCACGAGGTGACGGTGGTATCCGCTATATCCGTCGCACTTCAAGGTACTCGACATAGAGAGCGAAAGAGTGGCACATTACCCTCTTTGGTATTATTGTTATAACACAGCATTTGTTTGTCAGGTTGTCATTATTCTGCTCAAGCTCTAGATGAAGCAATAACCAAAATCAATACCGAGATACCCGGATTAATCAACCCTGAAAATGAACACATAGCGTATCAGATTACCAAGTGGCTAAAGAGCAACTTGCGTAGTCCTTAGACTGTAATATCTCATCATCTACTGTACAATTAGCTTCTAGAACACTCTTTGATAGACTTATTAGCATGATTCTAATAGTAGAGTTATGTTTCTATCCCCGCTGCCGGGTACCATTTCGACTTCATTGTTGTCTAGCTGCAACAATCATCTTGGTGTCACATGGTCAACAAGGTCCTCAATATTGTTCTGGGATCTTTTTTCTTTGACCGAGAAGAAAGAGGAATAGTGTATATAAAGCAGATTCTTTCAGACGCTTTCTCTTTTGTCTAATCCTTAAACTGTCAAATATCATGGGCACCACGTCAAGTCATTTGAGCGCTTCTCCAAACTCTGAATACCTATACCGCTCTGTACCAGCAACTTATGGCCGTACTAGCAATCAGCAATGGACACCAAGTCCTTACCATAGCACAACCAACCAGCTAGCAAGGAGCCCATACAGTCAGCTCTACTACAGCCGTCAGTATCCCTCCCTGTATAGCTTCCCATACAGCTTTCCCCCCTCGGTCTACGCCCTCGCAAACCGAACTTATTATCAACCCTCGGCTCAGTACCCTTCTCTTTCCCCAGGATACCCCGCAAGGTGCGCAGTCTTGGTTCCATTTTGATGAGAAATAATGTCCTAATTTGTTATTACGCTAGCTACTTATTTTATCCTTTAAATGTGCGCTCGTGAAAAAAGATTTTGCAGGAGTCTTTTCTATGAACATGAAAACTCTTACTTTTTCTGACATTGTTAAAAAAAACACAATTCTCTCTGAACGAGGGTCAATCTGCGCTGGCTTCCGAAAGTGTTGTGCGCTGTGGAACTGTGATATCTACAGTTCGTGAGGATCGCATAAACGGTGATCCATTACTGAGCTTGGTGCTGGACATGAATTACTTCTTTCAATCCTAGTTGCGTACCTTAATTAGAGAGTTTTTATTATCTTCTTCAGCTAATACAGTCAGCCCCCGGGTTTTGCAACCCCAGGTTTTGCAACACCCGGCTTTTTTGCAACCAGCTTCAGGGAATACTTAAAATCTGTTACAGAGTTTTGCAACACCCCGCCGTTGCGCAACTTGCAACGAGAAAAATGGCCGTTGCACTGAAGCGGGGTATAAGTCAACCGATAGAAGTTGAAGCTCAAAGCAAATTAGCCGCTGTCTTAGCCCACCACAGCATGATTAAAGACAGTTATTTCGGCCATCAGACATATCTTTTGTTTCTCGGTAAAGTATTGAGAAATCAAATGGTCAAGCATTATGTTGTGGGTCAAGCCTTGTGCCCTGCTGCTAGTTTCTGCATGGTAACAGAATGGTCCTATTGACTCCCATCGCGGTAGGGTTCCGGACAGGACGGGATTCAGGATGGGACTCAGGAAAATCCTGTCCTGACTCGGACACCTCCATCGCGGTGTTGTCAGTTTATTTGTATTGACTTACAAACGTCAGTCGCTGAAAATATTTAAAACTTGGTATGTTACATCGCCTTATTCGAATAGCACATTTGTTAAGTAGATCCTGATAGGTCCAAGCAATTCGCAAAAGGGAAATCATATCTATCTCTACCGCAAACTGAGACGAATTACATCGTGACATTCCTACACTCCTTACTCAAACGAGTCACTGCAGATGTGGAATGCGTTGAGCTTATGTGGTAATAAACGAGCAATTCAAGGAATTACGGACAGAACACTTACTAGGAGGACTTATCCGAGCAGGGGGCGAAGCCGCTACACGCTCCGAAGTGGAAATGGACAATGAAGCTCTGGAAGATGATGAACAGCGCTTACCTGGGAACCGCGTCGATGGAAGATTCAGCTGGACGAAGCTGAACACAGAGATTTGCGTTGTCGAGGTCAGCGGGCCACCAAACGAGAAAGACCACACTCACTTTGCGGACACGGGCTGGTCTTGTAAATGGCGCTCGGCCTGTGAGTCGCAGCCAGTCCTTTCTGGATGAGGTGCTCTTACAGTATATGAAGAAACAGATTTTCCAGACGAAATTTGATGAGACCAAGGAATGAGAACCCCTGGAACGAGAGTCCTGCCGAATCAATGGAGTCGTCAGGCATACACGAAAGGGTAAGCGTTACAGAAGATACCGCAATGTCATGGTGGTATTAAGCATCCATCATATTAGATTTTGGCGGTCACCACCGACAACGCATCCAACATGACGAAGATGTTGGATATCCTGGAACGCCGATTGAGACACCTAGGGTTTCCAAGGTGTCAATGCCATTGTCGCTGCATGGCCCACATCATAAAGCTGGCAGTGCAAGCAGCAGGCTTCCCGAAGGCTTAAGGCCTTTAAACTTCGGCCTGACTTGCGGGCATTCTACGGTGAAGACCCCAGTGCTTTCTTGCAAACTGGCTACATGTCAGACGACACGGAGGACGGGAAGGTGCTCCGTCCCTCTTGGAGATCCGAGAAGGTAAGCTAGTTACTCGTTAAAAAAATGAGGCGATCTGACGTTTTCGTGTGTTGGTCATAGGCCAATGCGCTCACCGGTCAACTGAACGTCGCGTGCGGTGAGGCAGACCGCAATGAGAAACAGGTCGTTACGTACGACAGTGTCTTAAATGATACGAAGAAAAGCCAAGTCCCTATGTGGGCATATAAATAAAGCTAGATTTGAACTTCTCTCTTAAATAACTACGACATATCTACAATGGAAAAATCCAGTACATTCATCAACTGCAAACCGAATTTGCGCTAAGATACGACTAGCATTACGCACACGAGTAACGTGCTTTACGCTGCCATATGATAAGGAATACGCACCTTCCACACAATCCTGGCTTCCAGATGATCCACAGTGTACCTCGAGCCCCACACGTACTCAATTACTATGTAGTCTTTCCTTGTGAATGCGATGATGCCCCCCCTCGAAGCGGTGTTATCGCGGTGGGTCTTGCAGATCTCTTGTTTCAAAAAGAGATCCTGCGGCTCTATTGGTGGTTCAGATTGATGACTTTGAAATTTTAATCGATTCAAAAACTTTTTGTTTTGGTCTCGGTTCTTTCCAACCTTTCTTTGACACGACTTTTTTAACAGGTATGACCATGAAAGCTATTTCACAAGATATGGACAGAGGATGAAAGTTCGACAGTGGAGAATCGAGTTCGATGAATTCATCATCTTCTGATTTGCTTCCTGATGTTCATGAACGGAACTGGCTTTTCTTTCCTTGCACCAACGTTCTGTGTGTACTGATTGTTTTTCCTATTTTCGTAGTTTACACGCTCTTTGGTCTCGAAAAGCATCTATGTAATAAACACTGTTTTTGAGCAGTGGACCATTTTTACTTGTTCCTGCCTGCTTGAGTATTCCAAGAAACATTGCTGTCGCGCACCGCAGGCATCATCCTTTTGATACTTGCGGCGTCTGGAGGACGAGCAATCAACGCCCATGGATTGAACGATGACGCTTTGTCCTCTGCGGCTCGGCGGTTGTATTTGACTTTTTCTATGAGGATTGTCGAACGACCATCAGTATTGTGCAGCACAGCATAAGATCCATTTCCAGACCTTGCTCGATGAATCTGAAAAGGGCACTTGCTGTGCTGAAAGGTCGTCAAATCGCTGGACTTGCTGTAATGCAATGTTGGTGATCTGCACTGCGGTTTGTCGCACGCTTCTTGATACAAGGTGTCGCTCAACAGCCTTGCTTGCGATTGAGCCGCTGGATACCTTCGTTCCAGGATGTCTTGCCTGCGCACGAGATCCGGTAGCTCCTGGTAATAGGGTGGTCCTCGCTGGTACTCCATAAACTTGGAGCGCCAGCTTACGTGGCAGAATGTATCATCTTGTTCGTGCCCACTGATGTCTTCAGCGTCCTTCTTCAACTTAAATCCCTTCTGCTTCTTGCAAAGAGTTCTGCGCGTTTTCTTGGCGGGACGTCTCTGTTGTTTCTTGCCCAAGTCTTCTTGATACTCGGCCCGATGCGTCAACCCGAGGGACAGACTGAATGATAGTATTGCAACCAAACGGAGCCGTGCTAGCCGACCTTTAGGCTGAGATTGCTCACGATTCGTCCCAGCGCTCTGGAGCGGGAAACTCTCGGCGTAGGCGATCACGCACGTGAGAGCTTGGTCTTTGCGTAGAACAAACTGCAATGCCGGCCCCAATGACCGCTGTTCTTCTGGAGGAGATACCGTATAGAATCAATAGACCAACAGAGCTGTTTCCATTTGCTGTGTTGTCAGCGTCGGAACGCCGATGAGCGCTGCTTGCAGTCATCGCGATGTACACCAAGGCTGGCGGGCCCGTCGCGCTCAACTAACTGGATCATAGTCTCGCGCGTGACACCAAACTCTGATGTTTCCGCGTGGTCGTTGCCGCTGACAGAGGCGATCACTGCTAAACGTTGCTGAGCCAGCTCCAAGTCATGCTCGGCTTGGCGCTGGGCCTGCAGATCGTCGGTTTTGATACAAGCCTGCTCGACAGCAACTGAACGGATTGAAGCATTGCAGCGACAGTCGATGTGGTTATTAGCAGGGCGAGGGACCGATAAAACTGGACAACGAACTCGTGTGGCAGTTTCTTAGCCTGCATTATGAGGGGCATTAACGTTCCTGAAATCGAACCAAAGGTCATATCACCATGGAAGTTATCAATGCCTCTTGTGTCTATTGGTCTCGACGCTTCCATACAGATTTTTAGATTGCTTCTTGGCCCCTATCTGGCAGTTTAACCAGCCAAAGTCCTTTTGCATCCCCCCTACCTTCTTCTAGCATGTAGCATTCTATTGTTTCCCTTCGATCGCTTCCCCCTTTAATTTGTCAGAGATTAATTTGGCTTTTAGTAGCATAAATCTGCATGTTCCTGACGCATGAGTAATATGACCGTAAGGATTCAGCGTTCAATTTATGCATTTCGGCAGACTCCAGCAATATTATAAAAGCAGACCCTACCGGGCACAACGTTCTTGCTTAACCATGAAGCTCCAACTCTTGATACCCGTCTTCGCCGCGCTATTTGTAGTGGCCGCCCTGGCTCAGAAAGGTAAATCGTCCATTGCGCCAGGTCAAGCATAGTTATTAATCAAAAAAAATTGCAGACGATCACGTTTCGAACGGTCGTCAACAGCCTGCCAATATTGACTCCCCGGACCCGTCAGTGATGGGTATGGATTCTGCTGTCCATGCAGCTGTGCCCTCCTCCTCCGTAACTCCCACGATGGGCGCAACAGCAGGTCCCGCTGCCACGTCTGCTGCCGCATCTCAGTCGAATATTTCTTCTGCCAGTGGTAAGTCTGTGGCGCCTGAAGAGTTCTATACAAATGGGTGACCTTGTTTTGATCCAATCTAGCGAGCAGCATTGCAGCACAACCATCAAGCCATTCTTACAGGCACAGTAGCCTTGCTTATTACCCTACGCATCGTGCGTCGACTTCCTCAGCAACGAGTGATATGGCCCGTGCATCTTCAGTGATTCTTCCATTGGCAATCATTCTGGCGGCAGCCAGTGCGTTTTAAACAGCAATATCTAGGTTTTTAGCACTAATAGTCGATTTGTTGCTTAATACCAGATACCAAATTTACTGGATTTGACGTTGCTATTGAAGCTGCTTTTGGGACTCTTGTGAAGAGCGTTTTGAGACAAACACATCAAATATGATTGAGACTAATCATCATCGGGGCTCTCAACGCATGCAAAAAGAACCAAGTATATTCATATTTGAGATCGTTATTGGGATCAATACAACGACAGATCAAATTGAGAGTTTGCATACATTTCAAAGGCTCCATCGCGATAGCTTCGCAGCTCGTCGTCATAACCTTTCGGAAAGAAGCCATATGCTTAAGAAAACATGATAATTTTTCACAGTAGATGACAACGTATGTCTAGAACTCCACTTTAGCACTTTCACCAGTTGGTAGCGATAGATGTGTGCTTACAGCGTTCAAATGTCTTTCTTTTTCTTCTGAGAGCAGTCGCAGATGTAGGTTTCAGCCTGTGGTGAAGCATCAGGCGACACAGGCGATCGACCCACTCCTTTAATATATGCTTCCACTGCCGCAGGCGAAGTCTGGGGGCCGTCAACTGTCTGTTCGTTTCGCCTGCTAGATGCTCGGCTGACGAGCTCTGTTTACTCTTCCTCTTTCTCTTTGGTATAGCTGACGTCATTTTCACTTTCTTTACGCGACCTTTCCCAAACACACAATACGCGGGTAGTTCTTCGTATGGAGTAAAGACTATTTTTGGTGGATCTTCCTTTAACCATTGGTAGGAAAACGAGCAATCGCGAACAGTAAAAGCAAGGGAATACAGCGGCCGTGGTTTGTACTCAGAATGGCAAGACGGTCAGTTTACGGTCTGGTCAGTGACAGTAGACCGTAACCTTACGTAAACCATGATTGTTTATGGAACATTAGTACACACACCCGTACGGGGCCGATTAACGGTGTTGAGGAAAACAATGGTCGCGTGGGACCGAACCGGCGAGATCGTCAGAGTCGTTGAAAATGTCCCAGAATCTGATGTGGAGCATCGGGTGAAAGCATTCGGCCTGGAGTCTTGTCTGTCCCCTGCAGGCACCATCCTGAAACTCTCGGACACGCAATTCGTTATGCCCGGATTCGTCGACACGCATATTCATGCCCCACAATTCACGTATACGGGGACGGCCACGGACAGGCCGCTGATGGAATGGCTGAACGTCTACGCGTTTCCGGCTGAGAAACGGTTTCAGGATACTGCTTGGGCTTGCAAAGTTTACAGACAGCTCGTGCAGCGCTTGTTGCAAAACGGCACAACGACCGCGCTGTGAGTTTTGGATACATCGTTGGTTCATACCACAAGTAACCTTCTTTATAGATACTTCGCCTCTATCCATCTGGAAGCTACTCAGGTTCTCGCGGACACGACGTTGTCCATGGGTCAACGTGCTTACATCGGCAAAGTATGTCTGGATCAACATGCCCCACAGGGCTATATCGAGACTACAAAAGAAGCGGTAGAACGAACCGAAGCCTTTATCCAATATTGCCAATCTCAAGAACAGCCCGAGCTTCTTGTGCCTGTCGTCACCCCTCGTTTCCTGCCAACCTGCTCACCCGCTCTTCTTCAACAACTCGGCGACCTCGCAAGGCGCTACAACGTGCCCGTGCAGTCCCATATCTCAGAGTCACTTGACGAAGTCGCATTCGTCAAGTCGCTATATCAACGGGACGTGGCGGATACCGAGATATTCGATCAGCACGGCTTACTCACGAATCGAACCGTCATGGCCCACGGGGTCCATTTGTCGCCCAAGGACGTGGACCTCCTGGTCGAACGCGGATCCTCTGTCGCCGTCTGTCCGCTCTCCAACGTCTATTTTGCCAACGGCATTTTCCCCGCCCACGCCTATCATGTCCAAAGGGGGCTAAAGGCCGGACTCGGCACAGACGTCGCGGGCGGGTATTCACCGAGTATGCTCAACTCCGTTCGCCACGCCGCGTTGGCTTCCAGGTACCTCGCCACGCAACAGAATTACGACGCGTCGGTTCAGATTGACTGGGTGACGGGCCTATACCTGGCGACCTTGGGCGGAGCCCGGTGTCTCGGTATCGACAACAAGATCGGGACGTTTGACGTGGGCAAAAAGATGGATGCATTGCTTATTGATGTTTCGTCGCCGGGATCACCCATTGACGTGTTCGAAGGGGAGGAGTCGTTGCGGTATTGGGAGGATCTCGTCGAGAAATTTATCAACCTTGGGGATGATAGAAATATCTTGACTGTGTGGGTCAATGGACGTCGCGTCATGTAAAACTCAGTATTACTTCTGTAGAGATCTGGCGCAAAAAGATACCACTTGCACTTCTACTGCGTAATCACTTACGCATCCTTCTTTTTCTCCGAGAATTTCCAGCTTTAGTATCCTGACACATAATGGGAACTAGTAACAGCTGTAAACAAACTCTGCTCACACCAGCCCTATGACGCTGCCATGTCGAACTGCGCCCACTCTACATAGTGACCGCTGGTTCGACTACGGCACCAGCGATCATAGCTAGAGCGTCACTGAATTGTTTGAAGCCGCTCTTCTGAAAGAGCTTATGCGCTCACAAAACAAGTTGAGTATTCTGCAATATCATTCGCTCACAGTTGCTGCAAAGATCTAAAAGAAGCAAGAGATTTAGAAGACACAGGGAGAGGAAACTATACGCCAGAAGCATGCCAATTACTGAACTATGAGCAGTCCCCATTCGCAGCTGTTGATAACGCAGAGCATCATGTGCCACTTGCCTTTCTGGACAAAATAACCCTCATTTACTCGAGTTTTATAAAGTTATACATTTTGAGACAACAAACATGAGAGACAATCTATGTTTCTGATGCCTATGATAAAAAGGACAATGAGAAAATAGTAAGACAGGAAAAGGCGGGAGGGTTAGGGAAAATGCGTGGATCGGTAGAGAAACAGGAAGAAAAATGTACAGGGAAGAAAAATACAGGGCCAGCTGAGCTTTTATGCCGTGCCGGCAAGCTCGTTTTTACCAATAACATTGACCTTGAAACCAATCTTGCGCAACTTGGCCGCGTTAACCAAGAGACGACCATCAAACAAGAACGCAGGCTTGTGCATGCTGGCGTAGATCTTCTCGTAGTCAAGGTTCTCGTCGCGGAACTCGTCCCATTCGGTCACAATCACAACAGCATCAGCGCCCTCAGCGGCTTCATACGCACTCGAGCAAATCTGAATGTGCTTCTCCACTTCCTTGCGGTTGTCAATAACGCCAGGCTCAGTCAAGTCCATAAAGATCTGCTCCGCCTCGACCTTGGGGTCATAGATAGCCACCCGGGCGTGCTCTTGGATAAAGTCCTTGACCAGCGTAATCGCGGCAGATTCACGCGTGTCACCTGTATCCTTCTTGAAGGCAAAGCCAAGCACCGCAATCTTCTTGTTCGTGATCGTGTTGAACAGCGTAGAGATGATCTTGCGCACAAACCGCTTCTTTTGATAGTCGTTCATGATCACAACCTGCTTCCAGTAAGCAGCCACCTCAGGCAGGTTCAGTTGTTCCGAAAGATACACCAGGTTCAGGATATCCTTTTGGAAGCACGAGCCGCCGAAACCAACAGACGCCTTGAGGAACTTGGGGCCCAGACGGCTGTCACGGCCGCAAGCGTACGCCACTTCATCCACATCAGCACCCGTAGCCTCGCAAATGGCAGACAGCGCGTTGATGGACGAGATACGCTGCGCCAGCATGGCATTGGCAGCCTAATATACGATTAATATACTCCGTTCAAGTCTGAACCCCGTATCGTTAACTACTCACCAACTTGGACAGTTCAGAGGACCAAAGGTTCGTGGTAATCACACGCTCCTTGGGGACCCAGTGAGTGTAGACGTCGACCAAAGCTTCCTGGGCTTTCAGACCTTCTTCTGTCTGCAGGGCACCAATCAAGACACGGTCGGGGTTGAGAAGATCATTGATCGCAGTACCCTCTGCCAAAAATTCGGGGTTGGAGAGGATGTCGAAGCGGACATCGGGAGTCGAGTTCGCCTCAAGGATGGTACGCATGCTCTGAGCTGTGCGACATGGCACAGTCGATTTTTCGACCACAATCTTGGAGCTCTTGGCCACCTCTGCAATCCGACGAGTCGCGCTCTCGACGTAACTGGAATTAAAGTGAGACCCCAGGAGGAAAAAAATCAGTAACCAATAATGTCTCGCAGAATTAATCAGAAACCCAGGCAACTTACGCAAGGTCAGCAGCCATACCGGCACCCATACCAGTCTTCTTGGTTGGGGTGTTGACAGACACAAAGATGAGATCGGCTTCTTGGATGGCTCCATCAACATCAGTCGAGAAGAACAGATTCTTGCCGCGCCGATCAAACACGATGTCCTCCAGACCAGGCTCGTATATTGGAAGTTTGTCCGAGTTCCACGCAGCAATACGAGCTGGGTTGACGTCCACAATAGTGACCTTGATGTCATGGCACTTGTACGCAATCACAGCGCACGTAGGACCGCCTGAGACAAACTTAGCCACCGTGTCTTTTTCTTGCCACCACCAAAACACTCACCGACATAGCCAGCGCCAATGCAGCAAATGTTCTTAACAATAGCCATTGTATGGAATCAGAGTAATAAAACAAGGAGGAGAGGAGAAAAAGAAAGAAGCAAGCTGATACTGATATTTAAATAGTGTTTCAAAACCGAGGACAAAACAAGAAAAGCCTGGCCACTTATTGGCAACCATTTATTGACCCATCCGATCGCCGATTGAAATTATCTTTAACAGGTCAAGGAGATCGCCGTGGTGATAAATATAGCTGTCATACGCGACACCTTGCGATAACCGACACGGCTGGGCTGTGCAGTGGCTGCAGTGCCAGAATGTCTCAAGTTTCTTGGGCTTACACGTGCTGCACAAGCCCTTTCGCCACCTTCTTTGCCAACCATGACTGGCCAATAAAGTCTCGTGTCTGTAGCACTTTGTTTACCGTCTGTGGTTTAAAGTTGCCTTCTCGCGTTAAAAATAGCAGATCTATCTTCGTCCCGTCCATCCGTGCAGAGATCTGCCCTCAAAACCCAGCAGTCGTCTTCTTCAAGCTTCTTTTATTTACCGGGTACAGTTTCGGCTAATGCAATTGCGTGCAGCCAATAGTAATTTATTTATGGTAAAATAGCGGCAGCATTATCTGCGCTATCGCTGCGTATCATATTCTGCAAAAACCCTGGCTTGATTTTCGGAAAGAACAAGATAACGTTGGGCAAGAAGTCGACGTATTATCTTTGGTGATCGATCAAAAAGCAGCGTCGCCTAAACTCCCTTATCGATTACCAATCAAGACGCATCTTGTCGACTATACCCTAGGAACCGGGTTTTGAGTGGTAAATACGGAGTGAGGTTTCACAGAGAGCTGTCTCTGAAAGCAAACATGTCCAGCGCTCTCAAGTGCTGGGGTCCATCATGGAGTCCTTCTTTCTTGTCGTTAAAGCGATGCGGAGGACAAAGCAGAAATCACACGCTGGCTCTCGCTGATCCGATACTAAAAAGGTATAGCGAGAGCGAAAATATTGCCAGCAACAGTTTATGGCAGCACTATGGAGTGAGCCTCTCTCTAGCAAATAGAACCAGCAAGGAAAATGTTGGTTCCTTGACTGCAGTATCAAAAAGTTCTTTTTTGAGTTGTCCTGAGGTACTACTACTACAACACTATCCTGGGGATGTTCCCAGAAATTACATGATATCTACAATAGATAACAAGGTCGCTCCTGAAAATTATTTTTTTTCAGCATCAGCTTTTGGTAGCTTCGCATAGAGGCAGTTCACGTTACCTTTAAAGGAGAGTACC
>JSYX01000517.1:0-25276 GCA_000787465.1 Thermomucor indicae-seudaticae
TGGAGGAAAAGGTCCATTTGAGACAAATTTGAGTCGTCTCGAATTTTCAATTTGAGACAAATTACAGACACATTTTAGACAGTGATGGCATGATAGACAAATTTGAGACACATTTGAGACAAACCTCTGTTTGTGAAACCGGCAAGAAAGACAACATTTGAGACAACTCAGATGGACTTTTCCCTCCAGTGGCCTTATCCATTCCCTTCTGGTTCCCTGCTAAGATGCCTTTCGGACTCTTCTTACCAAAGGGACCTTTCGCTTTCCTTGACGTATCCATTTACATTTCTTGTGTTCCCTGATGTCGCTACGTTCTTATCAACTTACTCAGGAAGAGCCTTATCATAATTTCTAGGCGTTCTATACTGAGTATGAAAATGAGCGCCTTATGAATTTACTCTGTCTGTCTGTCACGCTTTTCGGTGAAACGTTTTACCGGCCGAAGGATCGCTTTGTAGAGAATCAGGGTTCATTGTAGACATAATTAGTAGCCTTTGGTGGTAGCCTTTGAAACGCTATAGAGCAAATACGTAAAATAAAGGAAAAATGATAATGGCCAAAAGGATTTTCATTCTTTCTGCAAAGACGTTGCAGTGGGGCATATGATAGAGGCGTGGTTTATGATCTATAACCGGGTTTTCTATATATAGATATATGTCCTTCCTTAAGCATTTTTCCACCAACGTCCAAGCCCAACTCCAATAAACCACACTTTGCGCGGAGTATAGGACGCCTTCCGCCAGTTCCAAGGACTGGCCGTTCCAATTTTTGGTATTTTCATTATCTTCAGCCGCATTGAGATAAGAAAGGTTACTTATCCATTGTATGTACTGTATAAACCAAATATGGAATGAATCCGATAAACAGAGCATTTTACAAGCCTTTTTACGAGATCGTCTTTTGTCAACCCATCTAGAGTAAGTCGTCTGGTCTCATCAGAGAAAATGGTGAGACCAGTTTGCAGACTTATTAACGCTTGTACCTTTTCTGGTCGCAATGTTTTCGTGTCCTCACTTTGGCGTGGTGGTTTTTGGAGACAGTGAGCACGTTGAAGTCATTTCTTGGTTACATTGCTTATTTCTCTTTTGCTATATTTATCTTCCCCTTTTCTGTACTTCTGTTTCTGGTGACCTCTTTAACTTACCTTTTCCGGAGCTTTTTCTTTCATTCATTGCACCGTACGTGTCAGTTTTGACACTCTGTGTTGTGGTCTTTGCAGCCTCGCCAAACAAGCCTTTCATTCAACCAATCATGATATGTTCCTTTTGGGTTAAACATCTCCCTTATACCGATGGCTTTTTAACCCATACAACAATACTTCTTTTGGTTACCTCCAAGAAACTCTTCCTTTCACTTTACTATCACTACTACCGTTTCCATCACCTTCTTACATGCATGGTTACTAATATTCATTTTCTTTCTGTTACCACACATTCCTAAATATGTTTCCTGCATACAACTCTTTGTCCCTACACACCTTCCCTTCGTTTCTATAAGCTTCCACATATGCAATAAAAGTGATCCCGTTCTTCTTCTTTTCTTTTGACATTTGTCTTGTGCGGATCATTGGGTCATTCTTATTGTGTGATCGGCCTTTTCCTTTTATTTCTTTTTGATTAACGTTAACATCACCCATTAACTCTGTGGTATTCTGACTGACCGATCCACAATATGGATAGTCAGATAACAACAAGAAAGACTAGCACAGCAATGAGCAACCGATCTGAAACAGAATAATAGATCTGAAACGAGATGACATTGAAAGAAACGCGTAACCAAGGCAAATCTTGTCAACCGGCTTTCTGAATGGTCCACTTCTTGGAAGAGCCGAGACACGACGAATTGACAGCAAAATCACAGTAAAGATATAAAAGTAGACATAAAAACGTTAAATCAAAGATTGCTTCATAATAGAGTTCTATCAAGAGTCTCCGAGTATCTACTGTCTCTTTATCTAGTTTCTTAATACTACAAACTCTACACTCAACACTTGAAACCACTCTTTTATATAATTTCATCGCTTATTTATTTAGCTTTTTAGCTTACCCACCACCATCGAGACACCACACGTGACAGTTTTTGACACCTTATACGGATTGATCCGGCCAAGCTACGTCAACTCTTTTGACCCTGACCTTAATACATTAATATGACAGACCGATGCCCTTGCACCAGCTATTACGAACATGTTACCTTCTCTTTTCCTTTCCGTACGTGACTTCTGTTATGTTTGCCAATGTGTGATTATGTTTATCCATCATTTCCTCGCTGGTTACACCTTTATTTTTTCCAGCGTTTCCTAAGATCCCTCATATGACGATTTCTTCGAATTATTTACATTCTCTTTATTCCTTTGTGTTTCTCTTGTGTACCCATAGTAGATAACGAGCACTTATAGAAATCTCTATCTAAAGAAATAAAAAAGGGGAACGACCGAAAACCACTATTTTTCTTCGTGACTTTGTCTTTAGAGCCTTTGTTATCCTTTTTTGACCTTATTTCCCTTTATACTGACTTTTGGGAGTCGGCCAGTTATTGGGAAATTGTTCGAATCTTTCGTGCGCCAGTCTTAAGCTTATTATCCTATTATCTTCATCACTGCTGGCGGTTTGCCCGTTTTCTGTTCGAACACTCTACTTTGCCCGGATATTATTCATCCGTCGGTGCACCGAACGTGTCATTTTATCACGTAACCCCTAGTGAAATGCGTACGCTCCGGGTTTGTGAAGGCCGAGCCTGTGGCTTACCGCAAGAAAGAGTCTAGAAAAGTTTTTTTTATAAAAGATGTCCAAGGAGGAAACATACGAGCGGCCTTCCAGTTCCTTGCTGACCCAGGAAGACGTACTCGGTTAGTCCCCTAGCGGAGACCTATATAAAAGGCGATGATAATCCAAGGGCAGGGCTGGTGGCCAAAAGTCCGGACGACATGCCACAGGTTTCCGAAACGCCGCAGGAAGCACCAGGGGGGAAATCTGAACTTGCAAATAGCGCTCTCACAAACTATTGAGTACATTTTGCCTTTAGACGACAAAAACTAGAATTTGGTTCTTGCGTCCCGTGGATGTTCAGGTTTGCACAGATTGTCCAGATTTTTTCCCCACGGTGAAGAGTTCAAAGAGGATTCTGAAAGGGCTCCAGAAGGGTTATGGGTGGCGCAGAAGCCTTTCAGAGGGTTGTGATGAGACTGAATGGCGAGCCGTGGTGTGTCCATAGTTTATTCCCTAGGGTTCTAAAGACTTACAAAGGTTGTCATAACTTTAAACAAATAACAAAATTCCTTTATATTCTAACTGTCATTTTACTTTTGCATTTGCTTCCCAGCAACATTGTCATTCCCCTTGCGAGCATGTACCACTGGAAAATCCAATCCACGGCACGTCAGCAGAAAAATATGGATCGTGAAGAGACAATGACAATTAAACAATGCCTACTTGATAGCATTGACGAGGAAAGCCTCGAGGTCGAAATTTGCAATGGGCTCACTATCATCAAAGCCAAAGTGAAGCAGACCACACTGCAAGAATGGGGAAATTTCTGCAACTTTTCTGTTTGCTGATGCGTCACAGTTTTTTTTTGCGATGCCACATGGAAAAGAGTGAATTACTGGAAGCGACGACGCATGGATGTGTAAATTGCGTAAATTGGAAATATAATCTGTACTGAAACTCATCGCATCAATAAAAGATCATCCTTTACCATAACTTTGATTGTCTTGCGAGCAGCAACCTAGCTTGGCCTGCTTCTTTTCTTGGTCAAAGGTCTTGCACGAAAGGGATCCTTGTATCTTGTATCTTCCATTGTAGCCCTCAATAGACGAACTCTTGGGAGACGGACAGTAAAGGCCACGTAACGTTTCATTGGGTGTTCAGATGATGGTGCTTGTAGTTTCGAACAAAGAGAGGAAGTACAGTGAACGTCCTCTGTTTTAAATATCTATCTTGCAGAAGTGGCATGGTTGTAGTAGACCCTTGCAAAGAGAGAGGGTTGAGTCGCTTGGCGTTTCTGATTATACTGACAAGAGATGCTTGGACCCAAAAAATCAAACGGAAAATGGAATCAGCAAGCAAAAGGGACTTTGCCAGCAGCGTCAAAAGGTTTTTCCACAAGTGCAAAAAATCAGTAAAAAGTTTGACGACGGCGCAAATAAAATGACTGACAACAAAAAGACAGCTTCATCAGCACTGAATGTCACTGACAAGGATAATGAAAGCGCCAAGTTTGGATCACGACTATTGACAGATCAGAATGCTGTTTTCGAACATAATGCCTGGTAAAACGACGAGCAAGTTCTTTTTCTTTCAGGGCAACAAGTTTTTTCTGTTACTGATCCAGTCACGAATAGGGATCATGTGGAATGGGACGAGGAGCAAGAACAATATGCGCGATCTCAAGTTGAAAAGCATCGGAATAGTCCAGTACCAGAAGAGGAACAAGGTAAAAAACAAAAAGCGACAGGCATTGACTTTTGTGTGGTTCTGAAGAAAGCATAGCTCGCTATTTTGAGCAACCTGCCGAGTTTTGGAACAAGTTTTACGAAAAGAACGAAAACCGATTTTTCAAGGACCGGAATTGGTTACGGATCGAGTTTCCAGAGATATTTAACACAGCCCATGCCCAGGTAAAGAAGATAAGACAGAGAAAAAGAAAGCATACTGATTCGCCCAAATTGGGTCAGGCGGGTGTGAAGCGTGTGTTTGAGATTGGATGTGGTGCAGGCAACACGTTGTTTCCATTGTTAGAACAGAGCAAGAATCCAGACTTGTTTGTTTATGCAGCGGATTACTCAAGCGCAGCGGTGCAAGTGGTTCAGAACAATCCTCTTTACGACCCAAAGCGATCCTTGGCCTTTGTGTGGGACTTGTCGAGTTCAGAGACACCCTCTGTCATTCAGCCCGGGTCTATTGATATTGTCGTGCTAATCTTTGTGCTTTCTGCTTTGGCACCAGAGGAATGGGATCAAGCGCTGAAAAATATCCACAAGGTAATAATAGCGACAACATCCACTCAGCAAAAGAAGAATTGTTTCTTAAGCTGTTTACAGATGTTAAAACCTGGAGGGCTATGCGTATTCCGCGACTACGGACGACATGATCTCGCTCAGCTGCGTTTCAAGGAAGGCCGGATGCTAAAAGAAAACTTTTACATCAGAGGAGACGGTACACGCGTTTACTTTTTCACTCCAGAAGAAATCGCATCCCTCTTCTCATCCAAAGGATTTCATATCGAGCAAAATGCCATCGATCGTCGGCTTATCGTCAACCGTAGCAGGAAGCTCAAGATGTATCGAGTTTGGTTGCAGGGGAAATTCAGGAAAGTATAGAATGTAACATACTGGGAAATTAGTCTGTATTGCTCTCGGGACATTGTGCCATGCACTGTATATATAAAACTGCTGCCATTGCAACGCCGGGCTCGTACACAGCTCTGCGATCCTCCCATCTCTCTATCATCGGTCTCTGTTACATACCGGATTTCGCTTTCTCGAGGCCGCCATTGCACTACGTTGTGCTGACCAATTCAAGAGTTCTTGCCGTGATCGGGCATACGCCCTTCACGTGTAGACATCTTGTCTTTAGGGAGTTTACTTTAACCAGAAGTCCACCGAAAAACCATATACAAATAAACATTTATTATAACTTGGTTCGCAAAAGAGGTAGAGGAGAGGTGTGTGTGCGGGATATACAAACTGTTTGCTTAATATTGTACAGAATTTCTTGCCTGATTCATGTCTCTCCTGGCAAGTTCATTAGCGAGTTCCTGCAAACTTTGCTGATAGTTTCTTTCTGTCGTTGCTCGCAAATCCTCCAATTTGACGATATCTTTTTGTAATTGTTCCTTTTCTTGACACAACTTTTGATTCGTTTCCTTTTCTGCTGCCACTCTTTCCTTTAGAGATTCGACCATTTTCGAAAACCGTACGGCTTTGCTATCTGCGAATTGCAGCTTTTAAAGTACGCAATTCGGTATTAGTACCTCTTTATAATACTTTTGCCCTCTTTTCTTTTGCCCTACCTTTTCTGATAACTGCCGAATCTGAGTCTCGTAATACGCTTGTAACATTGCCATTTCTTCTTTCCACTACAAAGTCGGAGTCATCATTAACCTAGTTGATGACCGGACAAAAAATGTTTGTTGGCAAACCTTATCCACTGAGCCAGATACGCCGTTCGTCTGTTGTGTAGCAGAACCGTTCGTGAGGCTAGTTCCATTCGCCTTTTTGGTATCAGGGGAATCTTCCCCGCGGTATACAAATACTTCATCCTCTTCTTCTTCATAGTCATTCGTATTATGATTGTTCTTCAGCGACTTAGCATCGTTGACGGGGTATACGAAAGTCTCTTCCTCCTCTTCTTCCTCTTCTTTCGGTGACTGCTCCGGCACAGGAAGATCGGTCTGGATTTCTTGATCCATTGACATTCCTTTCTTGCTTTGCTCTTCACGCAGTGCCTCCAACATTTTTCGAGTAGCATCCAATTCCGCCTCCTGTAACCGTTTTTTTTCGTTAAGAGAAACAAGCTGATCGAATGCTACCAAAGACAGAGATTACCTTTTCTTTCATTTGGTTCTCCAGGATTTTATTCTGCTCCTCCAGTTGATTTGTCCGATCCAATTTTTCTTGCTGTTGACGGTCAAACTCGGTTTTGAGACTTTCAATGGTGCTTTCTAGCTCTGATATTCGTTGTTGATGCTGCGTAGACACATCTTCGCCTTTCCGTTTCGCCTCTAATAACTCTTTGGTCTGGGCTAAAAAGAAAAAGTTAAGAAGATGAGATAATGGAAAAACGATCTTTGTTCGTTTGCCCATCCAATTACCCTCTGATTCTTCAAGCCGCCTGGCTAACCTTGAAACTTCTTCAGACCATGTCTCACTTGATATTTTTAGCTTTGCCGCAATCTCATGTGGTAAGCCTTTCAATGGCGTCTAACATCGTTCATATATTATTAGACTAAAATAGTCAGCTCGAATGGACTGGCGATTATTTACTTGTTCGCGTAAAGCGTGTATGTAGCTTCTTGCTTGATCCTCCAGCATTTTCAAAGCATCACAGGCAGGAATCACTTCAGATAACTTGGGCTTATTATAAAAGAAATATAAATATCAGCAAATTTATCGCACAGCCCCCGCTAACCTCCTTCCTAACACAAACCATTGTCTCTTTTTGCTGTTGCTGCTGACTCTCTAGATCCCCTGCTTTAGCCAAAAGAATGGCCCGTAAACTCTCGATTTCAGAACGTAAATCCATATCGCTTTGCTTCATGTGTCGCTCATTTTCATCCAGTAACCGTGTTTTCCTTTTGAATGTAGGTTCATGTGAATCGAGACAAAATCTCTCTCTCTCCTAAGGCAAAGCACAAAACTTACTCGGCCAATTCGAGTTTTAGATGATCAATCTCTGCCTGCAAATCTGACTTCTCCTGTTTCAAAGCACCTGTTTGATCTCTGCGGTCCTTTTGCAAGGCTGATATCTCCAATTGCAACTCTTCCACACGTTTTTCCAATTCGGCTATTTGTGTATGCAACCCCTTCACATGATCGGTATAGATGTGATGGTTCTCGGACAGTTCTTCATGTAATCGTTCTAATCATATGTAGCCGTTTTTACTCAGCACTTCTTTTCTTTCCTATCTCGCATATCTAAAAAATACCGTTTTCTTCAATCTTCTTCGCCAAGTCAAGACTAGCCGCATCTAAAGCACGTGTACTGCGTTCAAGTTCCTTTTTAACGGCACCGCCTAAAAGTGAAAAATGCGATCCTTTCTAATTTAATACGATATTAGAAATCGTCTCTTTTTTCTTTTGCCGCGCAGAATATATACCGTCTTGTTTTCTTGGACCGCTTCGATACGCTTAGTCAGTCGCTCATTATGAAACGCCAAGAGGTCCAGTTGTTCTTGAAGCTAATAGATATCAAATTTTATCTTAGCATAAACTCCCTTCAGTGGTTTGGGAGGATTTTACTAACTTTTCGAAGTTCCTTTTCTTTTTCCTTGACATTGCCTTGTAGAGACGCCGTTTTCGATTGTTCCTAACTATAACCGTGAGTTCAGCCTTGAAAGACGGATACGAAAGAAATAATAATAGAAAGCAATACTTTAATGACAGCCTTCTTTAATATTGTATGCTTTGCTTTGAGCCTAAACCCCCGAGCAATGGTCAACAGGTGTATATGTGCATACGTAAGCCGTCCAGTTTGCCATACTTTGAATAGTCATCCAGCAACTTCTGATACTTTTGGTCCAATTCCTCTGCCGACGCAGCAATGGTACCTTTTTCCAAAGGAATTAAAGCGGGTCTCCGATTCATAAACGTCCCCTTCATTTACCCGCATGGAGATGGTTGTGCTTGCCTAGTAGACCGTCACTCATGGTCCGCATAAAAGAGAAGAGAGAGAAGGGTAAAGGCAAACAACCGACAACCCAGTCGGAACTTGAACGTACTTCTTTCGCCCAAGCATTACGTCTTTTGACTTACCGTCGACTGCATGTAGTCTTTGAACCCATTACGATCATCCTTTACCTTGCAAACACCATTATTGAGGTGCCCCATTAAAAAACTGCATTGGATTTATCGATGGAATGATCTGCCGCGTCTGCAGGCCGACGAAATACCAGCGGTCTGCGTTTGACAACTGGAAGGTATGTACGTTCTACGGCTGAAAACGACAAACGAAAATCGAAGTACAAGTTATGCTGATGTGTTTTCTGAATTTAAGCGCCTCCATTGTGCCAAGTACCAGGAGGTTATACTTCCCACCGGTATAACAGTGTCGTTGATCGGGCCGCTTGCTGGGCGTAAACATGGGGCTCGCATTCTTCGGGAGAGTAGAGCGCTCGACCTATTGGCACCCTACCTTAATGGCCCTTCTCCTGTACCGGATCAGCCATATGTTATTTCTGGCGATCCGGCTTACCAGAACTAGGGATTCCTGCGCAGACCTTTCCAAGGCATGTTACTTTAATCCTAAGGTTATCTATATAACTAGGTTAAAGTATGTGTGATTTTTCTGTCTATTACAGGTGGGTCTTTAACGGAGAGCAGGAAAGGCTCAAGAAAACATGTCTTCTGTCCGTGAGATCGTCGAATGGGGCTATGGGCATCTTTTGAACAACTTCGCTTCTTTTACTGCGAGTTTACGACATCAAAAGGTACGTTTCGCTTGATCCAATTTAATGAGCCGACCTCAACTGGCAATCTACAGGGCCGAAATGCTTCTCGGCTACAATTAAAGAGCACAATGCGACATCATCAACGAAGGTAAGGCAGCAACGACTGGATTTTGTTCTGCGAAGGACAAACGACATGTGTGACGTTTTGACTTGCGAGGACAAGTCGGGCAAGTGCAACACGAAAGAATTGGACGCCTGCGTGGAAAAGGCTGCTCGTCTCTGAGCGCAAACTCTTGAGAACTGGGAAAAAAGGCTTCCTGTTCCCAGTCTGGTTGAGCATTTCAATTGCATGTCCGTAATCTGGCAGGAAAGGTGCTTATGCATCCACCAAACAGTCAAAGTCGACGGGAAGCTTTTTAATTTCGAAGCTATGAAAGCCACTTCGGATAATATTCCGGACGGATTCGCTACCCTGTCGCGATTTGTTCTGGCGGTACTCTCCTTGAGAGTTTGTGTTTTGTCCTTGACTTGAATGATACGGTTGCTGATCAGTAATCTTTTTAAGAGACATGTCATGAGGAACCATCGACGTCTGGACAAAATTAAAGAGGCGATATACGACGAAACTTTGGAAAGTGGATATCGCTCGCCGCTGGACATCGACTACCACTGCCAAAAGTCTGACGTACCAGCAAGCAGAAACGTTATTGAAACTTGACATGCAACATCAAGGTCAAGTCCAGCAACAGCAATAGGTCCAACAGCGAGTATGTACACTGTGCCTTGTTCCCGTATAACATCTGACTTGACTTTTCTTATAGGTCGGGACCTCTGTCCCAGCGGTCCCGGAGAATGTGTCCTTGGGACGCATTTTGCACGCTGCATTAACTTCTGTCAAGAGAAAATGCGGGATATATAAAATGTCCCAAAAATGAATGTACATTCAGGCTCTCTTAGCGCTGGCCATTACAGTGGAACTACTAAGCTCTGCGGTAGATAGCTAAACCTGGTTATGAGTCTACGTATAGCCTAGGTGAGGGCTTACCTTATTGTTAGCCTTCCGCTGCTTCAGTGGCAAAGCCTTTGTGTTGCATAACTATGGCTTAAACAAGTGTAGTGTATATTAGAGATCAATCGGCAATATATATAGCGCGGCAGCGCTACTGGAAATGTTGCTCCCCACCCGCGAAGTAGGGCACTCCCGTCACTCAGGTCACCGAGCACGGTTACCATCGACTAGCTTCAAACCCAGTTGCGGTCGAATGTGCCAAATGCCAAAATCATTCAGCACATCCGTCTAACCTACGAAATTTACTGTATAACCCTAAGCCGTCCGGTTATCCTTCTGTTTATTTCGCATGTTAATGCTATAGGAATTGAGTGTTGAACATTTCTTTCAGACTGTCATCGTTCATTTCCACCGCGGATGAATATTTTTCTCCGTCTGTGCGTGGGCAACAGATGCGGGGAAACGCCCCCATGACGCTTAAATGATTAGCAGGCGGAAAAGTGAATGGTCATGATGACAACCCGTGCAAATCCTGTGTCATCCTCGGTTGAAGACAAAAAGCCGCAATTAAAATTGGGTATCTGGATCGTGGTCTTGGGAGGGCTCGGGAGAGAAGATTGTCCTCGTAGTGCACGACCTTGTTTCTAAATTTTCCCCGTCATGGAAACCTTGATCTGGGGGGGGGGGGCAAGAGCGGAAACCTAAACTCATCCGCATCCGCGGGATGGGGAATGGTCTCGGGATATTTAAAACTAAGGAGGTATATAGCAAACAGAATGAACATGTCCCAATTGATTGTTTGTTTCGTTGGTCCAGCAAGAAAACATGTATCCCCCGCCCTCCCTCCTTCGCGACAGTATAATATCCGCGGAGGGGGGAGGGGGACGGTAAAAATAGCTTGTGTGTTTCTGGGATCGGTCCCTAAAGGCATTATCGGCTCGAGAATTTGTTCTCACGCTTCGACCAATGAGAATGAGACAAGCTCACGTCTTGTTTGAGATTCGTTTGTCCCTGGACGCCCTTTACCTCTCTGACTCACAATTATATTTATATATAAAACCCCACTCTGGGTTCTTTTTTCTTCCCTTTTATACTTTCTTTGTTTAGTTTTCTTTCCATTGAACCATGACGGGACCTACACTTGCACCTCCTTCGTCCGCCAACGGTCCTGAGACGAACGGTATCAAGTCCCATACCATTGAAGACGTCTGTGGCTACAACGCCAACGTATTTCCTGGCAAGAGCGAACAAATGGTCCAAGTATGTGAGTACCTGGAAAAGTCTGGGTTTATTCCCAAGGAGCTCGTTCAAAACGAAGTGACATGGTTCTACGGGTAAGTGTATATATATATTTATGAAGGGGGGATGAATATGCGCTAATATGGAGATATCAGCAACCTCGGTATTGATGACTTTTACTTTGCCCTGGAATCCGTGGAAACCATTGCGAACCATATCATGGCTTTGTACGGTGCCAAGATCCTTGCGTTTACCAAGCACGAGAATGCGTTGGCTATCAATCTGGAAAAGGAGTCTGAGGATTCATCGGTCTATATTCATTCTTCTGAACCTGGCGTCTCACAAACTCAGGGCCCTCAATGCGAACAAAGGTAATGTAGAGAAAAAGGAAGGAAGGAAGGAGCAAGTAGCTCATTCGGGCAAAACCAGGATCGATGAACAGTACTTGGACCAATCAACTCCTTCTTTGGCATACCGAGTCGAATCGTATCGATCAAGCCCTACGGTGACTTCTGCCATGACCCCGCAGCTTCGTTGCTACTTTGTGACCAAATGCCAATTCGTCAACCCGAATCCGACGCCAGAACAAGAAACGGATATCAACCAGGTGGCGGATGTGAACTTTTTAAAGAAGGCAACCGAGCATACCCTCAAAATGTATGAAGAAGTGATGCGGAATGCTCTGACCCGGACTGGCCCTGTGATTGAGATGTATGAAGTCCAAGGCACGCGTGAACGACGCCTGATTATCGGGTACCGCCAGCGAAGCACGCAGGGCTTCTTTTCTGCCATGTCTGACCTTTACCACTACTATGGTTTATACTCGACTCGCAAATATGTCGGTAAGTCTTTGGGATGAGGAGGGGAACAACAAGGAAGGAGAGATGGAGAGCTGACGTTGGTGCTGGTGTGTATACCAGAGCAATTCTCTAATGGAGTGACCATTATGGGCATTTACCTGAACCCTCTGCCCAACACCCGCGGCGTACCTATTGAGCGCACGATTTACCAAGTCATGAAGGAGACGTCTTTGCTCTACTGTCTTCCTACGACGCCCCTCCAAGAATTCTTCAAGACCAACAAGCTGTCGGTCCAAGAAACCGTGTATGGCTATGTGGGGTGGATCTTTGCTCAGCACTTTTTGAACCGTCTGGGCAAAGAATACCTGAGTCTGACCAACATTCTGGACAAGAGCAACCCGATCCACGAAGAAGTCCTGACGACGATGAAGAAGCGCCTCCGACAAGACACCTTTACGCGCGAATATATCCTTGACATCATCAAACAATACCCCGACCTGATCAAGCTTTTGTACGCCAACTTTGCAACGGTGCACTATGTCAATCAGCGCGAGGCGTCGATCCAGCCGACCATGTCGTACCAGCGTCTGACGACGGTCGAGAACCTGACCGCGGAGCAGCTGAGCAAAAAGATCAAGAGCGTCACGTCGAACGCGCACGAGCAACTGGTGTTTGAGTCCTTCTTGACGTTCAACAAGCATGTCCTGAAGACGAACTTTTACCAGTCGACGAAGGTGGCGCTTTCGTTCCGTTTGGACCCGAGCTTCCTGCCCGAGATCGAGTACCCGACCAAGCTGTACGGGATGTTCCTGGTGGTTGGGTCCGAGTTCCGTGGATTCCACTTGCGGTTCCGCGACGTGGCGCGCGGCGGTATTCGTATCATCCGGTCTCGTAACCGGGAAGCGTACTCGATCAACCAGCGTACGCTGTTTGACGAGAACTATGCGCTGGCCGCGACGCAGCAGCGCAAGAACAAGGATATCCCCGAGGGCGGGTCGAAGGGCACGATTCTGCTGGATATCGAACAGCAAGACAAGGCGCGTGTGGCGTTTGAAAAGTACGTGGACTCGATCCTGGA
Source organism: Thermomucor indicae-seudaticae (assembly GCA_000787465.1). Lineage (NCBI taxonomy): Eukaryota > Fungi > Mucoromycota > Mucoromycetes > Mucorales > Lichtheimiaceae > Thermomucor > Thermomucor indicae-seudaticae. Next base: position 13,235 of record JSYX01000517.1, read on the forward strand.
TCTGCTGATTGATGGAAACACGATGGGGATCAAGGAGCCGCTTGTGGACTTGACGGGCAAGCCTGAGATCTTGTTCTTTGGACCTGATGAGGGCACGGCGGACTACATGGACTGGGCGTCGCAGCACGCGCGGCGGAGGAATGCCAGTTTCTGGAAGGCGTTCACGACGGGCAAGAGCCAGTCGCTGGGTGGTATCCCGCACGACACGTATGGGATGACGACGCGGTCCGTCCACCAGTACGTACTGGGCATTTACCGGACGTTCGGGCTCAACGAAGAAGAGTGCACCAAGCTGCAGACGGGAGGGCCCGATGGTGATTTGGGATCGAATGAGATCAAGATTTCCAAGGACAAGACGATTGCGATTGTGGACGGGTCCGGGGTGCTGTACGACCCGAAGGGCATTGATCGTGAAGAGCTTTTGCGGCTGGCGGGCGAGCGCAAGATGATTAGCCATTTTGACTGCAGCAAGTTGTCGAGTGAGGGGTTCCGTGTGCTTGTGGACGAGAACAACGTGCAGCTGCCGAATGGGGAAGTGGTGGAGAATGGACTGCAGTTCCGTAACACGTTCCACACGCACCCGCTGGCGGCGGCGACGGTGTTTGTGCCGTGTGGTGGACGACCCGAATCGGTGGATCTGTACAACGTGCAAAAGCTGATCAACCAGGAAGACGGCACGCCGCTGTTCAAGTACATTGTGGAAGGCGCCAATCTGTTCTTCACGCAGGAAGCGCGTCTGCGTCTCGAGCGTGCGGGCGTGGTGATTTTCAAGGATGCGTCGGCGAACAAGGGCGGTGTGACGTCTTCGTCGCTCGAAGTGCTGGCTGCGCTGGCGTTTGACGACGCCGAGTTTGCCGAGCACATGTGTGTCAAGGACGGCCGGGTGCCTGAGTTCTACCAAGCGTATGTCGCTGAAGTCCAAGCCATCATTGAACGCAACGCGGCGGTCGAGTTTGAAGCGCTGTGGCGCGAGCACAAGAAGACCGGCACCCCGATCTCGATCCTGTCGGACGACCTGTCGACGGCCATTGTTCAGCTGAACGAGCAGCTTCAGAGCACGGGCCTGTGGGATAACGTGCCGCTTCGTCACGCGGTGTTGCGCAAGGCGTTCCCGAAGCTTTTGCTGGAGAAGCTGGGTTTGGAGACGCTGCTGAAGCGTGTGCCTGAGAGTTACGTCAAGGCGATCTTTGGCGCTTATCTTGCTTCACAGTTTGTATACAAATACGGCGCTCACCCTGATCACTTCGCGTTTTTCGAGTTTATGCGCGAGAATTACTACGCTGAAACCAACAACTAAAAAGATCCTCCTATAGAATTCCCCTTCTTTCCCTGCATCCACTCTTTTTCTTTTGTTGTATCATGTAACTATCCGTCATTTACAGCCGCATCATTTTTGTTTCACATAAAGCTTTTTGGGAAACAAAGTTTTCCCTGAATGTGATGGGGTGGTCCCTTTGGATTTTTAAGTTCCGATGAATGATTTTGGTTCGGTGGGGCATGCAGCATGCCAAACTCTGTTTCTTTTCTTTCTTTCTTCTTACTGCTCCTCTTTTATTCCCCTCCTTTTTCGATCTTCTTTCGATCCGTTGGTAAATATCCACAATACGCTGAAATTGAAAAAGGGAGAGAGAGAATTGATTGTGGATCTGGGGAAATAGATAAAAGATGGTGGGCATCAAGTTACAAAAGGAAGAAAACCGCAAGGCGTTCCTAGAAGTGTTTCCCAACCTTGCTGAAGTGGTATTGGAAGAACTCCGCAAGTACAATATGCCTGAAGACGCTTATGAATGGACCAAGCGGGTATGTGCCATGAGTTGGGGAGATGATCATCTTGACATTCCAGGGCGAACTCAATTTTTATTAGAACCTAGAGTACAATGTTCCTGGCGGTAATACAAGCGGATCTCCTATTGGTGTATATATAGAGAGAGACAGAGTCCATAACTGCAGGTTGGATTAGGCAAACTCAACCGCGGTTTGTCGGTCGTGGATACCATTCGTATTCTGAAGGGCGAAAATGTCACGGACGACGATATCTTCAAGGCCTCGGTGCTTGGTTGGTGTGTTGAATTCGTAAGTGAGGATCAGGAAGGGTTCAACTTTGTGATTGCTTATCAGGGCATACGTAGCTTCAAGCGTTTTTCTTGGTATCGGATGATATCATGGACTCGTCCGTGACCCGTCGTGGCCAACCCTGCTGGTTCCGTAAACCTAATGTGGGCATGGTGGCGATCAATGACGCCTTCCTGCTGGAATCCTGCATCTACATTCTCCTCAAAAAGTACTTTAAGGGACAAGACTATTATCTCGACTTGCTTGAACTCTTCCATGAGGTAACTATCGATTTGAAAAGAGAGAGAGAGAGAGGAAGATGGAGTTTGTAACATCCGGGATACCAGGTCACTTTCCAGACAGAGCTGGGTCAATTGTGCGACTTGATCACGGCACCTGAGGACCGTGTCGATTTGAGCAAGTTTTCCATCGCAAAGTGAGTTCTTTAAAGAACAAGACGGCTAGAACCGTTTGCTTATATGCGTACGGAAACAAGGCATCATTTCATTGTCGTGTACAAGACTGCATACTATTCGTTTTACCTGCCTGTGGCACTCGCAATGCATATGGTAAGTCAAGAACGCCAGCAGCTGTATATATTTTGCATGTGGTTATACTCAGGGGTGATGTACAGGCCGGCATCAAGAACAGCGAAGCATTCAAACAAGCACACGACATCTTGATTCCATTGGGCGAATATTTCCAAGTGCAAGATGATTACCTTGACTGCTACGGTGATCCAGAAGTGATTGGCAAGATCGGGACCGACATCAAGGACAACAAGTGCTCTTGGTTGATTAATCAGGCATTAGACAAGGCCAACCCAGAACAGCGTCGTATTCTCGATGTACGTTCTATCGATAGGAAAACAAAAAGAAAGAAATAACTGATGGGTTAATATTGGGGTGGTTAGGAAAACTATGGCCGAAAATGCGATGCAGCCGAAGCCAAGGTCAAAGAGGTTTATGCGCAACTGGACATCGAAGGGGTCTACAAGGCGTACGAGGACAAGTCGTACAAGGAGATTTCTGCACTGATTAGCCAGTTGGACGAATCCCACGGTTTAAAGAAGGCGATCTTTACTGAATTTATGAACAAGATTTACAGACGTACCAGATAGATCATTTAATAATAATACGTAGTCAATTATACTACTATTGCTACTAACCGAGAATTGTTACTAAAATTTGCGAATACTACTGAAATGTGAAATTTGCGTTGTGAGAACTTATGGGGCATCAAGTGCGGCCACTGTCGCCCCTATCGCAAGCTTTTTACCTAGAGGGCCCGCGTCAATGCTAGAGGTCTCCCGGTCATCCCAAAAGTAAATTTTTGGACCATCATAGCATGGTTTGAACTACTAGGCAGCACGAATGTGAGCTGTTCTTCAGATCCTGTCATCTTGACGGAAAGCAACAAAGGCACCAAAAATGACAAGCATTGGCTGTCGGCCTGTGCTAACCAGGCCGTAAGATTTGGTGGGCCAATCCGCCCAGTTTCAATGCGCGAAATTGTTTCTGCAAGCAGTTGCGCAATGCTTACGGAAAGTGAAGATAAGCGGTCTCCGTTTTACTGGAAACCATTATCCATTCCATATCAATGCTACTACTACTCCTCGACTGTACATAGATTCGTCCCCATACCTCGGGTGGAACTGGTAGTTTTGCGCAAAAGTTCGTAAGCATCCAACCGTATTACAGGCAGAATGATATCATAAGGCCTTCCCTTGGATGGCAAACCTCCTGCCGTGTTTCTCACCAGGCAAAGCGATTCGATATCATGCTGACTGCAATTTTTCACATTGCACAGTGTTATTACCCTTTAAGGTTTCCCACGCCTTTACCGCCCCTACCTCTTATATAGATCCCTTGTCCCTCCCGCTTGTGCATCACTTTCTCTTTCTCATACAGATGGTAGACGTTGTGGATATAGAGCTGTGGTCACGAGCCGCTCAAGCCATAGATTGGAGCGTCCCACCGCGGGCCGTGATCGAAAAAGACACCAGCAAACGAGGGCCCAACCCGTACGTGTGGTTCCCGGGTGGCCGACTCAACACTTGCTACAACTGTCTGGATCGGCATGACCCGAACGCGGTGGCGCTCATTTACGATTCGCCCGTGACGGGCAATACCAAGCGATCGTATACGTACGGCGACATCTTGGAACAAGTGATTCGGCTGGCTGGGGTGCTGGATAGTTATGGCGTGGCCAAGGGCGACACGGTGTTGATCTATATGCCGATGGTGCCTGAAGCTGTGTTTTGTATGTTGGCTTGTGCGCGGCTGGGTGCGGTCCACAGTGTCGTCTTTGGTATGTGTCTTTATGTCTGTACATCGAAAGCCTTGTTGAGAGTGACCTAAAGAGAAAAACGGATAGGTGGGTTTGCACCCAAGGAACTGGCGAAGCGGATCGAAGACGCGAAACCCAAGGTGCTGATCACGGCAAGTTGCGGCATTGAGCCCAAGCGCGTTATTCCATATAAACGTATGTAGAATAGTGAGATTTGGGACGAGTAACTTCTTGTCTAACCCCTCTGTTTTATTATTAGCACTGGTGGATGAAGCTTGTCGTTTGGCAGGCCATCGCGTACCGATCAAGATCGTGCTGCAGCGCCCAGGCCAGATCCAGGCGGAGCTGAATCCCGCGAATGGAGACAGAAATTATGCAGACGAAATGCAAAGAGGGTTACGGTTTGAACGTTGCGTCCAAGTGGCCAGTGAAGATCCACTCTACACGTATGATTACCCTCACTCGGTTTAGAGTGCTGGAAACCAACCTAACACAACCCGCTTCTTCTTTCTTTTGTAGTTTATACACGAGCGGGACAACAGGTGTACCCAAGGTAAAAAGATGGATATGGGCCAAAAAAGGAAAAGACAGGCTCATGGAATGTTTAGGGAGTGGTACGATCGAATGGTGGTCATGCAGTGGCTCTTTGCTGGTCCATGGGCTACATTTTTGACGTCAAGAAAGGGCAGACCATGTTTACAGCAAGTGACATTGGGTGGGTAATCATGAAAGATTTTTTCCATGTAGTGAAAGGGAACTCAACCCTGTCTCTTTATATCCATCGACGTAAAAAGATGGGCAGTGAGTCATAGGCAAGTTCTCTAGCCTTTTCATTTGGCCTCCCCTGCCGAAAAAGCTGACAAGAGCGCTTTGGATAGTTACACGGTGTATGGTCCGTTATTAGCAGGCGCGACTTCGATTCTGTACGAAGGCAAGCCAGTCAACACGCCCGACGCGTCTGCGTTTTGGCGCATCGTAGCCGAATACAAGGTCCGGACGATGTTCACCGCGCCGACGGCGATCCGGGCCATTCGCCGCGAAGACCCTGAGGCACGACTCGCGAAGCAGTACGACTTGACGCACCTGAAGGCGCTTTTCCTGGCGGGCGAACGCAGTGACCCAGACACGCTCCAGTGGTGCCAAACGGTGCTGCCGCACGCGTACGTGATTGATCACTATTGGTCGACCGAGCTCGGCTCGCCCGTCACGGCGACGTGTCTTGGTGGTGATCGGCGGATCAAGTGGGGCTCGGCTGGCAAGCCTGTCCCGGGAAGTGTGGTCCGTGTGTTGATGGAAGACACGCACCAGGAAGCGACGAAGCCGAACCAGTTTGGGCATATTGTCCTGAAGCTGCCGCTCCCGCCGTCGGCGTTCCCGTCCTTGTGGAATAATGAAAAGGGATACGAGACGAGTTATTTTACAAAGTACCCTGGCTATTATGATACCGGCGACGCGGGCATCATTGATGAAGACGGGTATGCAACTGGCCGTTGGTATGATACTCGGGATGATCTTAATAACGTTTTATTGTTGGTTAGATATGTTCATATTATGGCACGCACAGACGATATCATCAACGTGGCTGGTAAATGAATCAATCACAGGCCATTATCTCTCTCTCTCTGATGACTCATTCTTGGATTGATGAACGCGCAAGGCCATCGGCTTTCCACAGGTTCGATCGAGCAAATCATCAGCGCGCACCCTTCGGTAGCCGAATGCTGCGTGGTCCCACTTCCAGACAAACTGAAGGGCCACGTTCCGCTGGGCGTCATTGTGCTCAAGCACCATCATTACGATGCCAAGGAAGACAATTGGAACCGCGTACTGCAAGAACTTGTCACTGCGACGCGCCGCGACTTGGGACCCATTGCGTGTTTTGAGCGGGCCGTGTTTGTGCCCAGGCTACCCAAGACGCGCAGCGGCAAAGTGCTTCGACGGTGTATCCGCGATATGGTGGACGGCAAGCTGCCTCTCAAGGTGCCTGCGACGATCGAAGACGAGACCGTGTTGCCCGAGATTGAAGACGCTTTGCGTGCGCAGGGACTCCTGGCTCCATTGACTCGTTCCAAATTATAGTTGTTTATTATTATTATTATTGTTGGTGTCGTGGGGACAATAAAGAAAAAAGGAACGCAGCGTGGACTGGAAAAGCTGTGGCTCAACCAAGAAGATATCCATGTGTGTCGACTTTGTGAACCTGACGAGGACACGGTGCGTGGACTGGCTCGCGGCATCGTACAGGCGCTGGGTGTGCTCGGGCGGCACGAGCTCGTCGCGCTCGGAGCACAGGAACAAGATGGGCTGGTGGATCTGGCTGATGCGGCGCAGCGTGGGCCACCTGTTCCATAAAAAGTACTTTGCGAGCCACGGGTACGGCGTGTACCGCGGGTACAGTGCGCGGACCATGTCCTCGATGCTCGTGTACGTGTTTTCCAGCACGAGTCCTCGTATTCGCTCACCACAACCACTTTTGTTGTCCCTGACTAACTGCTGGACGGCCACGGCGCCACCTAGACTGTGCCCGTACATGTAGATCGGTCGCGCAACAGGATAGGCCGCTTTCACGTAGGCCATCATGGCTGCTGCGTCGCGCTCGAGCCCGCGCTCTGACGCTCGTCCGGAGCTGCTCCCATACCCGCGATAACATATCCCCACCACCGTCAATTCCGGCACAGCCTCGACCATCGTGCGAAAAAGGCCCAGCCGGTGGATCATGTTGCCTGCGTTGCCCTGGAAATACACCACCACGGGCCCGTCCTTTTCTTTCGCTTTTCCTTCTTCTTTTTCCACCGTGAAACCGCGCAGCCGTACGCGGTCTGCCGTCGTAATCTCAACTTTGCGCACTACAAGTCCTGCCATCTGCTTGTCGGCCGTGTGCGGCTCGTGTCGTGACCCAGGTGGGAGGTAGCCCAGGTAAATGAGCTTGTTTTGGAACAACACCATCATTAAACACTGGCGGCATTTTGTTGGTGAGTCCACACAACTCAATAAGCATCGCTTGCGGTGAAGCCATCAAACCTTGTAAAAGTAGAGCCCAGCAGGCACACCCGTAACAATGAGCGCGACCGTCGAGAGCGTCGACAATGGTCTTGGTTGCACCGCCCGTCGAATGACCCTTCCATGGCACAATGATCGCAACATGAGTTATCAGACAAGCAAAAAGGGTAGAAAAAATCTCATGTGGTATAGCATAAAAAAACGAGTGGACTTTATATACAATCTTTGCGCATGTCATCAAAGTCGAAGCGCGTTGCGGCTAAGCATCCTGATATTGTTTACAAAGACCTCAATCATATCCATGTACTGTGATGGTTCGCGTTGCTCCAGTTTGCGTCGCTCTCTTGATAACAATTGAGGGTCTATGAACTCCAGCTCCAACTCATGCCGAAGGTCTGTTTCCTGCTTCCCCAATTTCGAATGAATCACAGGCTCAGTGTTTTCCTTGATACGATATTGTAGCTTACCGCGGCGCCTTTCACTTGGGTCAAGTCAAAGTTGATGCCTCCATGCACGTACGATATCCGATCCTTGTTACGCTCATACACAGGTGATGTGGTAGGTTTCGGCCCTGATTTCGACGTCAGTTTATCTTTCAAATGCTGGTAAGGGGGGGGGGGCAAACTTACTTGGTATTTCAAGGTTGATGGAAATTCTGTAATCCAATGGCTGGGTAGGCGAGTGGATATCCAGATCAGCCATACGAATCTTTTCCACGATGCCATTCGGTACTATCTAAGAAATACTTTTGGTGTCAAGAGCAAAAGAAAACGAAAACCAGAGAGACTCGTTTATATTACCTCTCCTGTTTTCTGGTCAGTGGTTACTCGCCATTTGGCGCGATGACCGGTGTTTTCATAAAAGCGGTCGGTCTCCTTGGTATGCTTATATGTTATCCGCTCCCCACGATATCCCGATGCTTGGGTATCCGCAAAGCATTTGTTGAGCATCCTGTTGAAATGCCGGTGTTGCTGTAAAGGCATGTTGGATTCGAAGCGTGTGTATCGATTATAGTCCAATGGTATCACTGATTCATTCCCCGTGTTTTAATATGGCCGCTGGGCTGGCTGTCCGCGCAACTTTTGCATACCTGTTTCCGTGAATGCTCCCAGGTTGATACGTTGATTGGTCCTCTTGTCAATAATGACGCCCAACTTGGCCTCAATCTAGTTCCATGATCGCAATCAGTCCCGCCGCCCTGATCTGCCACACACACTCAAGGACTCACCTCGACGTTTTCTGTACTGCAATGCTTGGCGATAAAATCGGCAACGTACTTGATAATGTCATCGACAGGTCTCACTCGGAAGATCGACGGTTCTCGCGGAATAACAGCCGATTCTTGCACGTGGCGACGCTTATTGCTATTACTCCTGTCGTGCTTGTCGTCTTCATTGACGGATTCTGATTCTTCTGCAGTCCGTTTGCGGCCGACTGCTGCAGTGTCGTCTTTGTTCACGGATCGCGATTCTTCTGCAGTTCGTTTGCGATCGGCTGTGCCTTCCATGATCAGGGCGCGTATATTGACAAGAAAAGAGGAGTGGGGTTCAAAAACAAGAATTTGTGACCTCTTCAGTTGATCCGATCCCACTTTTCAAACCACTCCCGTTGACTTGACAACATCCACGCTTCCTTAATTCAATGGAACCAGAAAATAGCCGACCACTTCGTTTTACTCAATCTCAACTGATCGGCTATAGAGACGCATGGGTCGGGAATAATACCAATAGGACGCGTCAACTGAACCCAAATTGCTGCCCGACGTTATCCCACGTGTTCCATGCTTCAATTCACAAAACGGGCAGTTAAGCAACAGTCCGTTGCTGAAATAAAGGGCCGATTCAACCCAGAAGCTGTTGCTAATACGAAAGCCTATCAAGATATTCACCACTACGTACTGTTTATCGAGCAGACGTCGAAGCATCAATAGGTGAAAAGAACAACTTCGCACATGAATCAACTCGGAGAAGAGTAAGAGGAGACACACGGTCAAGAGACAGAGGCAGAAAAATTCAATATAAGATGAAAAAGAAAAAAGGAAAATAGGAAGAATTAAGTGTGGCACAGAAGAAGGTGATAAAAAGTTACAGCGACCCTGTCTACAAAACAGTGCAAATCTTATTCTTATTCTTCTTTCTGTTCACCATGAGTGCAGCTCGCGTAGCGTGTTCAAAGACTTCACGGACACCTTCTCCAGTCTTTGCAGAGCACTCAAGATATTTATAGGCGTTAATTTTCTGGGCAACCCCAGCACCCTGCAAAAATAGGATGCAAAATAAGTGCTGAGCCCCAAAAGATCAAATCGCACGCACATACCTCTTCGAAGGAGACGGGTCTTTGCGAGTTCTTTCTAAGTTCTTCAATTGTTGCAGGGTCGTTTCGCAAATCCTTCTTGCATCCGACAAGCAAAATTGGCAATCCTTGGCAGAAGTGAAGGACTTCGGAGATCCACTGCAAAATCGCCTGTCAGAACATGACCCGTACATAGATCTTAACATGTCTTTTCTTCGGTTATCTACCTTTTCTTGAACGTTTTCAAGTGAATCGGGCGAATCAACAGCGAAACAGATCAGAATGACATGAGAGTCGGGGTACGACAAGGGCCGGAGACGATCATAATCCTCCTGACCTTTTCAGGTAAAAGAAAATCATATCAATTACTGCGCAATCAGGGCATGGTAACGGCCCTCAGCAGCACATACCAGCCGTATCCCAAAGCGCCAATTCGACATGCTTTCCGTCTACTTCAACATCGGCTACATAGTTTTCAAAAACAGTGGGAACATAGAACTGAAAGGATCACTTAATACAAGGCGACATCATTTCGTCGTTGTCTTTGAAATACCTCGGGGAAGGTACCCTTTGAAAAGACGATCAAAAGACAAGTCTTGCCGCAAGCACCATCGCCGACGATGACAAGCTTCCTTCTGATTTCGGACATCCTAAATCATGAAAAATGATTTCGCAATGGGTCAGATGAAACTTGTAATGTCGCTCCGAGGGCCGGCTCTAATTGAGCCGGGAGTCAATCTTACTTGATAAGTAGTATACGACTGTGCGGTTAAGAAAATAAAAAGGAAAAAGAGAAAGAACAAGGAAGAGATGGTTAGAGAGGCTGAGTGACAAAACAATAATAGAAAGGGAAAAAAGTGTGCGCACGCAACGGAGCACAAAGCAAGGCACGCACACGCTTCATCTCCTGTTCCCCAATCCCGCTCTCTCCCTCCACCTCATCTCCCTTTCATTGTCAGTGTGTTGTAATCTTTCACCAGCCGCCTTTCCCCCCGAGACGGTGAAAAAAAGTCACTGCCGTTCAGGTTCAACACTCGTCCGGTCATCTTGGCATTCCCACACCTTTCCGTTATCAACCCTCTCCTGGTACTTTGCGCACCCAACCGCCCCCCCATTCCAGCCCCGAATTCGCTTCTCACACTACATCGCCCAATAATTTCCGCTTTGCATTACGAGATGGAAATAGAAACTTACACTGTACCTGTGCTGATGTAATTGGAGTGCTGTTTCGAGGGGAGGACGAAGAGTGACCAGAAACGACGAGTGAGTGCGTCATCAAGAATTTAATTGCCGAAGCGCGAAAAACCCCTTTTTTGGAAGTCCAGGCATCGTGCAATGAGGATATCAGTAATCTCTTTCTTTCGCATCACGTAAGTTACGTGCTTGCCGCTCGGTCCAATAATGGACTGGTACGGAGTGCGATGGCATTACGGGCGTGGTCAATGCAGAAGCGCTTGCTGCTTGAGGGCTAAACGCAACTGTCTTCTCATTCTAACAATCATAGGCTTGTTTTCTGACAAAAGTACGGCGGGAGCGACCAAGGTTGCGATGCCGCAGCACGCTTTGTTCAATCATTCAGCTTTGTCACAATAATTCATTTTTAAAGTGCTGCGCGTAATATTGTGGGAATCGCGCGCTTTGTTTGAATTAAGATAACTGCACTTGGCCTTAAAGTAGATGATACTTGTAACGTCGCTTAGTACCTCATTTCTGTTTCCTGTAAAGACATTCTTTATACGCTGCGAAATTGCAGCCTTGATATATGTTAGACGGTGCTCCCTGGCGCGTCATATCGTCTCGGTCTTTCTTCCCTCGCTTTACGAACACAAACGCTACTGCTTTCGAACCAATGCAAGAAGTCGACGGCCGATATTTAAGCGTATCTTGAAGATACCGCTTTCGTGATATCCCAGTTTAGGAATGAGGCATTGATAGCGTATAAAACCTTAGTAACCACGTGATACTGTAAGCCGTTTCGAAGACAATTCAAAAAGGACGGTGTTGGCGGTGGATGGGTGCAAAGCAATACCATTTTTTCCATCCATTGCTGGCCCGGGCATTGCAAATCGGACGATCCGAAGGTTACAGTACGATTGCTACCTTTGTCGTGCTTTGGAACCCGAATTTCTGCAGCAAGTCCTTCTTCCTAAGGAAGGACATCAAAGGAGAAATACAGGATGACCAGCGCGGAACAAGTCACGGCCTTGATTAGAGAGCAGCGCCCGTTATGGCGCTGTGGTTTATCCATCGAATGAGGAAGTATGTGACGCACTGCGGAGGATGGGCAATCTAGAAGCTCTATTTGCATAACGTAAGACAAGAATAAAGAATGGCCTTTGGTCATGTTGTCGGTTGGTTAAAGTAAAAAACCTGGTAAATTATATGAGTATATACTGTTTATTGATTGAA
>JSYX01000518.1:0-25252 GCA_000787465.1 Thermomucor indicae-seudaticae
GGTATCATCAGGATCTGATCTGATCCAGCCAATAATACCTCTTCAAGCTGTGCTTCATTTAGAATCCAGACGTATTGCTCGATGTCAGACACGACATATGGATTTGGCATCGATAGCATGAGTCGCCGAGCAAGGAAGGGAGCCATTGCACCCGTGGATCACAAGCTATCAGGAGCACTGTACCGCAAGATCATGCAACAGAACAAGTGCAGCAACGAGCCCGACACGCTCACTCGAGTGGACGAGTACAATTCGTCCAAGATCTGCTGCCGATGCGTTAAAAATGGTCGCATGGTGAAAGTTGATCTTCTGAGACGACTTCCGGTGCTCCCAGTCCGCGACAGAAATCGTCTCGACTCTCAAGGGCGTATACAGGTGCGTCGCGTTGTTCAGTGTCCAAACTGCCATCATGTCATTCATCGTGATGGCAACGCCGCCGACAATCTGGCAACAATCACAAAGTCCATGCTGCTCTATCAGAAACGCCCTGCTAGCTTCATTAGTCCTTCACGAAAAATTGGATCCACTTCGACATGTGGATAGGGCTTTATGCCCGTTGTATCTGTAGGTCTGTATATTTTTCCATTCAATTATTACGATACTCATTCTTTTCACTTGTTTGAATACTATCTCGGCTCTTTGACTTGGTGAGTGTATATAATAACCTGACCATCATTGTCAAAAAAGACGGCTAGTTTTAATCTCTTGTGTCTCAAATCAGTCGGTGTTAGTTTAGATAGATATTCATCATATAAAGCGAAAGCTATGCCCCCTTCAACAGGCTTGCTGCATTAGGAGGAAAAAACGATGGCTTATGGAACAGAGGCGACCTGTGCCTTTAATCTACATTAAGCAACAGAAAAGATTAATGAACGAAGAACGAACTTGCAACGTGTAATATGTTTTTTTCCATTTACCTTCGCATGTAGTTTTCTGGCTTCGATACCCAGGCTCGTCCAATTTTCCATAGTCCCATTGTCAAATCTGTGTTCAGTTGCAGCATATCCTCTTTGCTTAAGCGGTTAGGAGCAACGACATTCCGCAAATGCCATTCTTCGATCTCCTGGGAGAGTTCTTGGTATATCCTTGCCATTTCCGATGAAGACATGCATGAAGCTAGGAACTGACAACAGGCACGGAAACTTTCGAGAGGTTCATAAAGCTCTGGAGATATCTCATCGCTCGGTAGTGACTCGTCCTTGGCCATCTGCCACCTACAGTATCAAGGTCAAGAAGACGACCCAGGCTTATCAGACAACTATATATATATACCTTCGTGCGTATAGACGAGCGTTCGTAGCCCATTCTCTAGTAATAATCCGTACTATAAGCTTCAGCGTCCGTTCCTCCAATCGTTCGAATGCGGAAACGACAGAATCAAAAATGGGTTTCTCGCTGTCAATATCATCCTTGAGCCCGAAAACGAAATTCTGTAGACTGTCACTTTGCTGCGCCAATTCATTGCTGACATACGAGCGATGCTGAGAAATCTGATACTGCAAGTCAAGGAAGAACTACATGAAAACAACACGTTTGAGCAAAAGGACTCTTTTTGAAGTTCCTGTATATCACTGACATCATCTTCGGCCAGATCATGGACATTTTTGGATATGTATCTGCAACTGGCACGCCAGCGATTGAGTCTGCGTAACGCTACTAGAGTACCTCCTGCGTCTGGCGTTGTCATGACTCCTGACACGGCCTCGGGTATTGCACCAGGGACTGGAACGGATCGAATAAGACTCAATGCCTCAAAGGAATCGAGCGCAGATGACACTCTTCCATGATACTGATTGAGTAAGTTCAACTGGATCTTTAGTAAAAACCCAAGCTTTTGCGTAAATTTCGGAAGAAGCCTGTAAGTGTCTAAAGAAAACAATTATGCACACACGTAACAAGTCTGGACAGAACGGTTTAATCTTACCCGTTATACCCTCTATCAGATGCATGACTTTGACAGCCGACTTCGTAGACTTGACAGGCTCCCTCCCTCCTTCATATTGAAGAAATTCAAAAGCCTGTCCATCTAGAAAGATTCCGTCGTACCTGTCTTGCGCGTCTGAAAGCTAACGTTAGAACTAAAGAAGTCCATATTTCTAATTTCCTTGCTTCTCTGTGAGATGGCTTACATCTTTTCTCAGCCGAGAACCATGACTCATAGCACTCTTGATTATCCAGTAGAATGTTTGCCATGCCATTGTGATCGCCCGGAAAGTACGCAAAGTCTTCCCTCAGACTTTTGTCGAATTCCAAAAGTTCGTGTATGGTATGACTGAGCCATGATGTTTTACGTAGAAGCTTCGGTATACTGTTCCGGACCTTGCGAGTGACGTCTTCAAGAAGAGCGTGAATAAACAAGTCCTTGGATAACGTATCGCTTCCATAGGTCGAGTTTAAAATTGGTTGGATCGTTGAAATAAGGAATGGAATATGCGTCGCGATTGTATTCTTCACGTGCGTAAGATACCATTCGGGCTAACGAAGGCCCCGTTTTAGGACAATAGTCGTTCTAAGTTGAAAAATCAAGGAGTACGTACTTTGTCAAAACGATTTGTAGGTTTAGAGCTCTCAAAATGGAAGCGGAATCGCAGAGATAGTGGACGCACCAGAAGTTTGATTGGCACGGGTACTCGTTCTCTGTTACTATTATCATTTCGTTTAGAAGACACCATTTCTTCAGGGCTACATATGTGTGGTTAAAGAAAAACTATATACCGTATCATTATACACTGGTTTAGCCGATTTACCTTTTCAACAGCAACAGATGCCGAAATAACTGCTCAAACTTGGCCAGTTTATCTTTCAGCTGAGGCCCATATGGGGGATTAATAGGAGCAGGCCAGGATATCTCTTCAAGGCTTTCCTGAAATTTCCTTGCAGGCGACTTTGAGTATAGAAGGGCTGGCTACCAACTCAAAAAGATAATGCGCATACTTTGATAGGCAGTCGAGTAAATGATGGTATAAATGAGCCACCTGCCCCTCGAGATGGCTCGTCAGGGTCAGAAAGTGGTCTTGTCTATCGCTTGTCTCATATTTCACATGAGCAGTCAACCGTACGAGCTGGGAGTAATGCTGTATGGACTTTTCAGGTTCTGTCATTATCAGTGACTTGGCTTGCTTCCTATATAACGGATTATACACTCTGTGTTTCTAAACTGTAGCACCTGAATCGACGTACGTCAGGTCTGCTGCAGCAGATATAGTTTTCACATAACTTTGTGCGTGTTCAATCAGCGCCAGTTGCTTCTCCATAGACGAGAGTTGCTGAAAGAGTTCAGACTTATTATTATTTTGGGGCGTTGCAGCATTACCAGCTGGTAATAAGCCGATATCCGAGCTGTAAGTCTCTAGCGCGTCTGCTGTTTGCGACAAAGACAGCTGTAACTGTTCCAGAGTCGTCCTTTGTGACCCAACTTTTGACGATATTACATCGAGCACAGTTTGAGTTTCATGTTTTACTTTTTCAAGCTACGCACGGCATGCGGGAAGCAGGTCAGTACGATTGAAGAAAGAGATTTATCTGCACATGTCGTACTTTTGCATCCAATGCTGTCTGTCTCTTAATTTTTCCAGCGAGTAAAGACTGTAGCCTCGAAAGTTCCACGTCGTCTGGAGTAGGCAGTTGTCGATTAAGAAAGTCATGGAGTGTTTCTGGTTCAATGGATGGTGTGGCCATCGATCGCGTGTAATCTTTGAAATTCAATGCTTTCCGCTTTAAAGGTGACCCACAGCTATTTGGAGATAAAACACCGACCGGTTGCCTTCCGTGGTTTTGTAACGCAGCGCGTTTAACGCTGTATAAGGTGTCGGTTGCAAAAGCTCCAGGCACTGCGCATCTCTAGTTCTGGACACGCTTATGGGTTATCATATCTATAACCCAATGCTTTGTAAGCTTAAGCAAGGGTGTTCTTCTGTCATCAGACGTCTGTTGGATGAATTCTTTAGGCTCATGCATAACAAGTCGTATAACGTAGTGTTGAATTTATATAAAAGGGCCACAGAGAACGTCCAGGATGAAAGGACAATATGCACTGAACGATGGAGCAAAGTCATCCAGAGATGGATCATCACCCAAACATATAGCGGATGAATTTCCAGTATCACTGACATACGGACTCAGACAAACTAGTATGGATAAACTTTCTCTTTTCTCGCGCCATGTGCCTTGCGTATATCCTTTATCACTTGATGACACTTATGTAGAGGCATGGCAGTCTGGGCATGGCCTGTACCTCCCAAGTGTGAAATATAAGCAACGAATTTTTGGGCGCGTAACTCAGCGGAAACACGGATTTCCAAGTCTTTCTTTGCTTTTTCCCGAGAAAATGAGTCAAACCAAGTTAACGAAACGGCTAGAATCGAAAAGAGAACTTTTGAATCCAAAGTTTGAAGGATATAAACTAACACCGTTTCCTGAGAAAGAATGTCTCACACGAGCCAAAGTGCCCGGAGGCAAGCTTCAGATCAACAAGATCGGGCATAGTAATCGCTTGGGTTTTCGCGATCTCCAAGCTCGCGTTCGATTCAGTCATTTGGCCGCAGGTTTCCCGAAAAGCCGCACCGTAGGCACGGCCTACTATGTGGATCACGGATACAATGTCATTCAAGTGTCATTCGACGAGGTTTGCAGTAACGAAAATTTCATGCATAAATCTTTTTTCTCTAACCGCGGTAGAACCTTCTTCATAGGATAAACGGGAGACAACTTTCCAGAATATAGCCCAATTGATCCAACCACTGGGAGGTGTACCGAATTATGCAGACGTCGACCAAAAAGTACCCATCGATCCTCAATACCCATCACTTATTGCATTGAACAGCGAATTATTACTGGCCTCCAACGGCGTTGGTGACATCGAACTGATAAGGATATCCGTCGCTGAATCAACAGGAAAGGTTATTGCAACCACACGCTATGAGGGCGATGGAACCGAGGGTGTGTCGCCTGTTCCTTGCGTCTTGCTAGCGGCAAGGTTGATTCAAAATCCTTCTACCAGTGCCATTATTGCGACCGTGTATAGCCGCGTCGCTTCTGTCAGCACTCAGTTCAATATCGCAACGCTTGAAATGAGCGTTACTGATGAGCCTACTGTCGAGTTGAAACTGTTGCATATGCTGCGAGGTCCCGAGGTGCCTGTCTATTGTGCCATAACACAAGATGGAATGCGATGTATCATGGGTAGCGAAGCAAGTTATGAAACAATCAAACGCGCAGACGGGGATGTGGAAATGATGACGGAATCCGAGGAGGAGACTTTGAAAGAGCAAGCCAAAGCGATTACGGAACACAAACCGCCACCGTACAAGTGGACACAGGATGGTGCGGATATCACAATGCAGTTCGTCTTGCCAGCAGGAACTCCAAAGTCGGCTGTCAGCTGTAACATTGCAAGCCAGCATCTAAGTCTCATTGTGCGCGCTCAGGATCTAGACATATCCTATCCGTTCCGTAAGCTATGGGGCACAGTGCACCCAGACGAGTCCACCTGGACACTTGAAAGCAATACCGGTCTTTTATCCATATTTTTGACGAAACAAGATGAACATACGCGGTGGCCGCATATATTTGATGCCGACGATGGTGTCCTGGAAACCTTGGACCCTTCTCGGCTTGCCGAAATCACAGCACATCTCGAAAAATGGACGTCCAGCAAAGAAGAGAGCCTGAATGCTCCGTTCGTGCAAGCACGGCAGCACCCAGTTGCGACAGATGCGGACGAGGATATCGACGAGCGCGGACAGCCGATTCGCTTTGCTGTGTATGACCGGACAGGAAACCAGGTACAGGAGATCCGATCGTCTGGAAGTGAATGGCTATGTTCCTCCTTCGATGGAACATGTGATTCGCTACCATCTATATGCGTAAAGGCGAATGTCGATGGACTCGTCTACGCTTTTGAGGAGACGCCAGAGGGTGTCATAGAAACGAAGCATGTGGCAACCTATGATGCCTTTGCTTTTGTACAGGCTTCCAAGCGCGACAGTCGGTTTGTCCGGCATGACCCGCGAAACCGGTTTGCTACGATAGCTGAAAGTAACAGGAATGCCTACATTTACTATCGACACGGGGATAAAAGAACGACTGAAAAGCAGACTGTGGTAGATATAACCTTAGGGCATGATGTGGATATAATAGGCGTCCAACTAGTACTCGACCGTACTCTAATGATTCTCACTGAAACAGAGGTAGTCACCCTTCAGTTAGACGGTTGAAATACAAGTATACGCTTTGGATATAATGTTGTATCCCATGTCGGCGTGCGAGGATGTAAGAGCGTGTTCTATAGAAAACATCTGTTCATGATATCTTGAGTACTTCAACCCAGCCACAGATTGGCTTGAAAGGGCTCAAACAATCAAACCAAAGAGCATGCATATTGTAAGCAGGCGATCTACCATACTGGGCATACCGATCCGAGTCAATCGGCATACTGTCTCTTGATGACCTTGACTCTGCACAACTTTATGTATATTATATAGGATAGTACATAAGCGAAAGGGGAAAAAGGAGAAGTAAAAATTACATGAATTCTAAAGAAAATGATGAAAGGGGAGGGGATAATGATTTAGGCACCAAACCATCTTTTGCCGAGATCGAGGACTCCGCGTACGCTTAATCCGGGGGTATTGTTGTTGTCGTTGTTGTTGTTCTCGTCGTCATTGTCGGTCTGGTTAGATGTTGACGGGACTTCTTCAGATGGTCTTTCAGTGAAGTAGGAAAACGGATGTCGGTCAGAACCAAACGGAGGACTGTCGCTGCCTCCACCGAACGGAAACCGAAACTGAGACACACCAGAGTGTCGCCTTGACAAGTCTTCGTCGCTTCCTCGTCGTCCTGATTTCTGTGCAACCGACTCATACTCATCTAAAGCCTCAGATGCAATGGAGTCCAAGTCAGATACTGTCCTGATAGGAGAAGTTAAGTCGATCAGGTAAATATACTCGCTGCTTTGTCATAGGTTCCTCACCTGTCAGAGTTGGATTCTTTGGGGGAATTTTTGATTGTGTGAAGCGTTGCCCGGTCTTGTTCCAGGGCCGACTTATTGATATTCATGATATTCTGCTTAATGAAGCTCAACTTATCTGTAAGATCTTCTAATCGTTCGTTCAGGAGATTCTGGGCTGCAGTTGCGGCGGACGTTGAGGCATCTTGATGCTGTTCATTGTCATCAAACTCCTCTTCTACAATGTACGGCATCTCCCGTGGAGCATAAAATTCTTTGTGGGCTGGCGGTGGTTGCATTTCTTGTACAAATGCGCTATTGCGGGGCGAATCGACGTATTCCTCTTCGCCAAATTGATCCATATCCTAAAACCCTGTCCAGTCATTTGATCTGCCTTCTCCTTCCTTTTGCTATTATTACCTTATGTTGATGATAAGCAAGATGAGCAATTTGCTCATCCCCCAAATATTCCGCGTCGTCCTGAATATCGTCCGAAAACAAGTCTTCTTCCAATCCTCCTTTCCGTAATTGTTTCTTCTGCTTCTTTTTCTTCTTCCGTCCGGTTTTTCCAAACGGGTTGCGTGTAACAAATTGTGGAAAGTCGTCCTGCCGCAACATTGCGTCGAATTCCCAGTCTCGGGGATTATCAAGGTAGCCACGCACTGCACGCCCTTGGTAATGCTGGTTATAGTATTCAGGACCGAAGAACAGTTCGTCGTCATCGTCTTCCAGCCGAATGCCATGTTGTCGATTGCCAAAAATGCTTGGCATGCAGCTGCAAAACTGGGAAGGTAAGAGGTAATTGCGCCATGTCAAGTCGAACGCATTCGGTTCTCCCAATTCGTCTTCGTCAACGGGTGTCTGTCGTCTAGACAGACTGGTACAGGAAAAGAGTGAAGTCATACGAGGATCAGAAAGAAGAAAGGTCAAGGAACATGGTATGAATAACAAGCTTGATATATCAAATTGGGTCTGTGCGAAAAAGGAAGCTGTTGTCGGACAATGGGTTGTGCCTTCTTTGACAAGAAAGCTATTCTGTTCTGTATGTCTCGCTCAGACTGAGTCGTACCAGCAATATCGCACTTTTAGACTTGCATATGATGCGAGCCTAAACGCGTAGTTGATCTGCACATTGTTAGATAAGTTGCTCCTTTTCATGCTGACTCAACAAAAAGAGCCAAGAGGGTCCGTAGCCTTTTTTGGCTCTTTCTCGTTCGGTCAGTTGAAATCATTTTTTAACCCGATACTGACAACAGCAATTCAACCAGAGTAAGTTTCAAATAGCTATACGTAAGTATATATATGTATATCATTGATTAATAACAGCACTAGGTATTAAATTATAATGAGTATAAGTCAAATGAAACAAAACAGATACGAGTGAGAAAACCAACAACGTGTGCGGGCTAGAAATTGTCAAAACTGGGACATTACAATAGGACAATTGCTCTTTTCTTTTTGTGTGACTCGTCAAGAAGAAGAAGAAGACGTGGCATGTTGAGTTTGAGGTTTATCATCTTCGCTGTTTGTATCAACTATTACAGTTGGAGGCGTGCAATGCAACCAGGTTGCCAGAACAGCCAATTTGACTCGGAGCGACATTGGCAGAATTGATGAAGCACTTTCTACGGCAGGGGGACGAACGGGCCATGATTGTATCTCCGATACTTGCTGCTGGACACCCACCACGCGACTTTCGAGCATAATTTCGTATAAAGTGAGCTTCCAGGCGCCACCGATCTCCACCTGAACCGTTTCTTTGGCAAGATCTCGGATTTGTTTCAATACTGGTCTCGGTATCGGGCGCAACACATTGTAAGCGAGCTGCATGCGGTCCATAGGCCGAATATCAAACGCAGCACATTGGCTGGCCATCCGATTCTCGATCCGCTTTGCGAGAGCTTCATATGCCGGGTCTACTCGAAATCGCATTGTCAGAGCACGGGAAGGTCGGTCTATGATTTCGTAGCCGCAAAAGATGGGAGGAGGAAGCAAGTGAGCCTCTTTGAGCTCTTCCTGGACAACCGTAATAAATTCGTCAACTGTATGCCATTTTGCGAGTGCGTCCCTGCCCCGCTCGATATGAACGCGACCAAGCACTGCAATATGCGGTGTCGCACTGTGCGCTTGGTTCGGTCCGAAACGAACAAACGATCGCTCTTGAAACTCTTGCAGCGAACGGTAGAACGCTGTGTTCTCACAGGGCTCCAGGTAAAGGGCAAGGGATCTTCGGGCTTCTCGCAAGCGATGAGGAGCCGGAGTACCAGAGTCAGCGTCCAAGTGAAATGGGTCGAGTTTGAACTCTGTAAAATCTGGCACACCCGAGTTTGACATGTTTGAAGACGTAGATGTGGCAGTTGTGCTGACACTGCTGGCCAGTCCTGTGGTGGCAGTGACGGGTGTACTGATGGCAGAATGAGTATCAACGAGAAGGGTAGGTTGCGACATTTCAGATACAAAGGGTAAACGAAGGAGGGAAAAGGGTCCTTTAAGCAGGCAGAGCAACCTTCTTTTAACAAGGGGAAGAGGGAGTAAGAAAAAGGAGGGGACAGGTAAGCTAAACGCAGCAAAAGAATGTAAAACAAAGACAGAGACTTCTCGCAATATCTAACTTGGATCCTTTTACTTCTCCGGTCCCTCCTGATAGCAAACTCATCGCTCAGCCCCCCTTTTGTCATCCCTTTCTGCCCGCGCTTGGCACAGAGAATCATGATATGTATATCCAACATCCAGACCTCCTCGTGCATATATTGTCGGGGTTGAATAGCCTTTACGGGCCCGCGTGCACATGTCAACCCAAGCGTCAGCTTACCTTCTTCGTCTATGACAAGCTTTTGGCAACATCTTTGCATCACTTGGCTCAATCAGACGACCCAGTATTCTGCTAAAGGTAGTATCCTCATACGATCAGTGTAAGAACCAGGTCCGGGAACCAAATGATCATACTTGTGGGACTCCTTTTCTCGAAAACGGGCCCTTGCAAGTAATACAACAATGGTATATCCGTGTGAGTCACAAGGTGCTTATTGCCACAAATTGACGTATTATCGCTGTGTAACAGAACAGTGCAGGATTTCTCCTTGCAATTTGCATTTGTGGCAGACCTTTTAGCGAATTCTCTTTGATTTGGTATGCGCTACTTGGTCAAAGCAATTACGGTCATGGAAGAGTGTTTCCGCGTACAAATTCATAATGCTGTGCGCCTTCAAAATGAGTTTGCTTCACTGTATATGTACCTTGAAATATTGCCGTAGCCTTGGGTTTGCTGCGCGCAACTTGCGGCGTGGATCGTATTCTTGAATTCGTGGTCTATGGACTTGAACGCGTTGTCGCGGATCAACCTATGGTAAGCGAGCCATACGCTTCCTCACCTCATAGAATTTCTCAACATAGAGTATGTTCATTAGTCAAGAGGAAAGTAGAGAGCAATGAAAAGTTTCGATTATCTTTTTGCTGCTTTTTCGCACCACGGCTGCGTGTCGTCGTTTGTATACGGCTTCGTGCCGCATCGAACTCGCGAAGAAGCATGGAGGTTCCCAACTGGTCCCCCGAGCGAGCTCTTCAAGAGGCTAGCTTTTCCATAGGAAGCAAAAGGAACTTGCTGTTCTTACCAAGCACCTGGACAGAGTAGACTCATAGATTGACATCACTTGCCACGTTTTTCACTCCTTTAGTCAGCGCGTTTTCGATAAGGTGACAGCAAGCTTGCGTATTTTTGTATGACGTGCTATTGCATATGAACCAGTCAAAGAGCAAGCGCAACCGACCGGGTGCCTTTCATCGATGGAGAAGTTCTAATCCATCCTTATCACGGGTGTACATGACAATAATCCAACCAATCGCAGCCTATATGGAATGTTGCCTCCTGCTACTGGACAAGTCCCCAATATGACGCGTCACATCTTTCGATGCGTATAGAGGAGCGGAAGCAACCACATCTTCTTTTACTCTTTGGACGTCTTAACACATTATGAAAGGTAAGTTTACTGTGTATTTGCTTGCTGCTCCCCATGATGCTAAGCGTTTATCGGATTACTGCAGTTTTGACGTCTACATTTGTCTTCAAAGTGCCTTGGTTGTTTCTGTGTTGGGCGTGTCCGGGTATAACGGCAGTAAGTGTATGTTGTCATTAGTATAACGCCCCCAGGAAATGCTTACGACTGTGCAAAGGGAGCGATGCCAACCCCATCTTCTCTCGTTCTTCGGCATTGTTTTCTTTGAAAAGAATCCCTGGGCCAGTGTGCTGCTGTCCGCTGTCGCTCCCTCCCCACCACTAGGTCTATCTCCCTCTTTGCACTTTTGCTTTGTGCCCGTAACAAAAACGGGCGACGTATACATGTAAGGGAATCCCCCTTTGCAAAAACTGCTGTACTCATTCGCAAATGGTACATTCTCTCCCTGCACATTCGATCTTTTTCTACACGCAATTTGAATTTTACATTTACTGCGAACTTTTCTATATCACAACGCGATGTTTAGTTGAATAAACTGTATCCATGGGCAATACTCTACATACCGCAAGCGTGAACAGGGATTTTCATATGAAACGCAGTGGTTCTGCAGAGGTGATTTCAACTTTGTATTGCTGTTGCAAGCGATCGTAAGTGCTTCAGAACTTCAGAGAGGAAATAGATTAAGCTAGGCATCTGTATGAGCCATATTTATGGACCTTACCCTCTGGATATGCGACAAAGTGAGGTGCCTTCGTTTTGCGATGTAGAATTCAACGCTTCACGCTGGCTCCGGCGCAATTTCCGTTGATGAACATGCTACTTGATAAAGTTAGTTTGCTTCAATATTGAGTGTGGACAGGCGTATGCACGAATTGCATCTGGTGTTTGGCAACCGTACAGCTTCCGCACAATATGGTTCGAAATAAGACGTGCCTTGACATAGAGATCAAAGCAAAACAAACTCTAACGCGGTGTAGATGCCAGTCCAGACGCAGTAACTGTCGAACTCACTCTGCTTGACTCTGACTTGTTTCGCGCTATATCCAACGCAGAACATTTATCAGTCCTTCCGTCTTTGTTATGTGACCTCTTCTTATACACTTATATTTATGGTTGCTTTCACGAGCTTTTTAGGTGCTGAACGTCCATATAAAGCTATATCAGAAAACCAGCCTTGTCGGCTTGAGGCCACACAGTCCCTTTTCCATTTTCTTCCTGTTTGTGGCGCTTCTAGTCTGTTGGAGGTTTGAAAAGCTACAATGAAAATATTGCGCTTGTAAAGGCAACGTGGAGACATAACCATGTTATGTTCTGAGCAGATTGGCATACGAAGCTGCTTGTTTTCTTGGTTCTTCGACAGAGCAAAACCTATGTGCAAGGTCTTACTGATCTCTGACACGGCTGAACTGACTTTGCCGCATCATGCCTTGCCGATCTTCTGGAGCGCAGATCGCTGCTAGGTGTCCTTATAAACAAAAATTATTCTTCTCGCGGCAGTTGATCTTTTGAAAACGCGGAAATACGTGTACAAAGCAGTGCCAAATGAAGGATGTAATTTCGTCGATATGTCCTGCTTTGACGCGACGCGCGCCTAGATATACGTTCAAGTGTTAGTATTGCAGTGAGTATTTCGCTTAAAGCTTCGTTTCTTGCTGTGTTTGCCATCTTTCTTGCAAATGACATGCATTAGCAAATAAATTGCGTAAAATTGAGAATTGCAATGGATAAGTAGATGGAGTGGATTGTCTCTAGTCTGTCAATGTCTATAACTACTCTATGCAGTGATCTTGGTCACTTATGGTTGGCTAATTTTTCCCGTAAACGACTTTGCAGCGGTCGACAAATGCCTGGAGCATCATCTTGGAAACCTGGTCAAAAAACACGGCAGATGCCTGTGCGTGCAGTGGCGAAGCAAACTCAAACGCAATATCGAAATCTACATAGCAAGAAGGATGATGCATGGCATCTGGTCGACTCAGTTGATCAGGAGGCAGATTGGGAGTGAACTTCCAAGTTGTCACTAGCTCTTTAAACAGTGTCGCGTCGCTTGAGACGGCCTGTCAGCAAAGCAGAACCGCCATTAGGTTATTAGACATGTTAGATATCGTAACAATAAAATTCACTTACCTGGACGAATTTGGGATGTATGCAAGTTACTTCTGACATGTATTTCTCTTGAAACATTTTGAATCCCACGCCAAGTTCACCTTTAAAGACAGTGGCACCACCTTGGCGTACCGGCTGAGTGCTGTATACTCGTGAAAAATTGCAAAAGGGTACAAATTCTTGATATTCTCGAACATTAGAAACAACGTCATACACCTGAGCCTGTGAAAAGCTGGGACAACAAGAACAACGGTTAAATGCTCGTAAGACTCGATAATGGCGGCAAGAGTTTACTTTAATAACTGCCGTTCCGAATATGTTTTGCGACTTGAAGCAAAGCTAGGAACAACATTCGGAAGGCTAAAGAATGATCGACATCCTCTACTGGCTCGGAATGCAGAATGTCCTGTTGAAATTCGCAGCGCCATGGCCCTACAACAAGCAACACCCCCAATAACCCTCCCCCCCCAAATTTCACCAGCTTCAGCAAGTCGTGTGGCTCCACCCAATCAGAATTAAGTAACTTGGATATAAAACGTGAGCAAGGTTACTTCCGCATCGTTCATTGCGGTCCTTAATGTTTCTAAAGGGGAAAACAATTGAGTTCTACATTGACCTTCAAGAGCATCGGTATTACGCTCCTGGGGAAACTGTTCGAGGTTGGTTGTGAGTAACGGTATCCACAAACAGGACTCATTATTCGTCTTGAAGGTCATGTCGTTCTCGACCTCTCAAAGCCAACAAAGATATACCACATCCGGGTTGCACTCTCCGGTGTTGTCCAGGTGAACAATAACAGCTTGACGCTCTTTAATCGGGAATGTCAAATTGCTGCATGTCCGGAAGAGCCAGGGAAAGCGCACTTGGTTGAAGCACGGAACAATCGCTTTCCGTTTGAACTTAAAATCCCAGGAGAAAGTGCAGAGCTGCCCACAAGCATGAAGGTATAAATCACTGTTATCTAGCGTACTTGATGAGTAGTCTTATAATCTATCTAGCTATCCAATGGCAATGGGGTCAAGTACATGCTGAGTGCCACTCTAAAAGTCCCGTATTCAATCCTGGAGACATTTGCTCCACAAGACTCGAGAGAGATTTCAATTGTGGAGAAGATCGATGTCAGCTTGCCAGAATACAGCGGGAACCGGGGCGTGGATGAATATATTCAGCTGGAAGGTGAAGAGGACCCGAGAAAGGTCCATGTTGTCGTGAATGTCCCAAAATTCGCGATCGTGAGAGGTGAGAAGGATATTTCTTCTTCTTGTTATATGCTTCCCTCCAAAAAGCCTTGATGGAAAGATCAGCTGACCGTGTCCCATACGCTTGCTGACTGTTTGTTTGTGTTTCAACTAGGTGACATACTACCTGTTAAGGTTAACGTTACTCACTACAAGAGCTTTGCGAAAACCAACGCAATCAAAATCCTCCTGATAAGGCGATGTTCACTCTACGTGAACGGAAGGTACCTGCTGAGTTTTCATATGCTAGTGCTCGTTATATGGATGAACTCACCTAGACAGTTTAACAGGAGTCAGCTTTTTGAACAAAGACCCATCAAATCGACTCTTATCGATTTAGATGTATCCAGAGAGGAAGACGGATTTACTCAGGAATCTGTCGCCAAAATACTTATTCCACAATCGGCACCACCAACAACAGGTCAAAGTGGACGGATATTGCGCGTTGCATATGAAGTTCATGTATCCGTTGATCTAGACTTGGCCGTGAGGTCGGATCCAGATTGGAAGCAAGCGAACAGTGTCACAGCACGGATACCTATTATCATCGGGACAACGCCAAAGGTAGATATATGTATAGACGATGATGATGAACAGCAGGAAGAAGAAGCGCAAGAAGAAGCAGCGGTTGCGGAGGAATTCACCAGCAGCACGATAGAGGAATTGAAAGCAGCCATTGATAATTTTAGCCTCGACGACGTCTCGAGCAATACTAACCAAGCATCGCCGCCGGCGCAAATGGGAAGTGGGGACCTTCCACACAATAACCATTCTAGATCCAACAGCACAAGTTCGCAAAAGAACCCTTGTTCATTAACTTTAGCCACGACAATTCCTCCAGGTGAACAGTCGTCTTCACCAAAAGAGTATTCGCGACCATGCACTCCAGCCTCTGCTCCTTGTTACCAAAACGCGTACTTTGACTATTACATGGGTTCATACTCTCCTACTGGTTCTTCCTCTGGCTCGCCTACTATACATAGTCGCAGCTCTAGCACGCGTCTGCTAATGCCCGACAAAGACGATTACATACCCAAACAACAGCAAAGACCCAAGCTCTCCTCGGCTCGTCTGGAGCAAACCCCAGCCGCTTGTAATAATAACCCAACCCCTGCGATACCTACACACCCTAACGCACTTCCTCAAATGCCGTTCGATTACCACCATCCGCCAGCGACGCCACGCGCAGCTGTTGCTATGCCTGTTCCCAGTCCGGTCGCACATCAATCATATTCTAACCCGTCATCATTGTCCACATCGCCTGCTCAATATTTCCCATACTCCAATGGTCCGTCTCAGCTACAGGATTCTGGTTTCAATGCAGGGACGCCGTCTACGCACCACTCGCCTGTTGTCAATATCCGCCCTTTGGGAGAGGATCATTTACCCTATCCCCCTGTTGGTCACAACATGCCCATGTCTATGCCTACACCCAGTGTCCCAATCCCGACGTATTCATGTCCTCCCGTCGATATTCATCATGGGACTGGCCACCCTCCGCAGCCAGACCACATCAATCCAGCCCATCCAATGGCGCCTGGGGCTTCTTTCCCAGGGTACCCTCCCCCACCACCTCCAGTATATCCGCACCCTCTTGTGTCCCATAATAATAATGGTTCCAGCAATAAATACGCTCCATGGTAATATTATTATTACTATTATTATTATTATTATTATAGACGTATGCCTGGGTTTCTGCGTAATAAAAAGTTTGTCTGACTCGTCCATCCACACCGCCAAGCCGACTAATAGCCGGGTTAAACGATGATGCAATATTGCGGAGTTTTCTACCCGGCAACATGCGGAAAATGGTCGTCCGACTTTTTGTTTTCATAGCCTTCTTTTTATTCTTTCGTATTTTTTCAAACCCATACAAACATGAGATTGGTTACTGCCAGTGAACAAGATAATGCTAGCCGCTACGCAATGAAAGGATTTGCTATTGGTGCAGCGCAATGGGCTGGTGTTGGTATTTTTGCGTCTGCACTTGCGTATGCGTTCATGCCATGGTATCGGAAAACACAAACTGTGAATAAAGTAAGGCGACCTGTTCGACTTTTGGAGACAAGATGAGAATGCTCAAGTCTTTGGATAGTTCTATATTGTCATGTGTTTTGCTCTAGGTGGTGGAGCATACAAGTCGGATCGATACATGGTCAACTTTGAACGTCGAGGACGCGCACAAATGTTGGACGAGACTACGAAGCAACGCTACGAACTGCTTTATGGCGATAAAAAGGAAGAAACCGCAGCTCAAACATCAGCATGATGGTCCTTTTTCTGGAATAATACACCATTTTTGCTGTAGAGCGAGAGTGTGTGTGGTGACACGAAGCGGAGGGTTCATGCAAAAACAAAAAAGCATTAAAAAACCTAGAGCTTGTTTCTCTTTTGATTCTTTTTCTTTCTCCTTTGTCTTTCTGTTGGGACAAAAGGAAAGCCCAATGAGATTGCAATTCATGACCTTCAATATCCGCCATGATCACGGCGAACATGCCTCGGACAAACCATTTGCGCAACCTCCAGCGTTGCCGGAAAGCCTAAAGGGAGAACAGCCGTGGTCACTCCGAAAGTGGAAAGTAGCCGATACTGTCTTGATGTACTCGCCTGACATTGTCGGCTTCCAGGTCAGAACAAAAGAAATACTGTAGCATAGACGGATGGAATTGAACACGGCACTTGCATGTACAGGAACCACTGTACCACCAAGTGGTCGACCTTGAGTCCTTGTTGAATGATGAGTATGAGTGGGTGGGTGCTGGTCGGAATGACGGCAATGAAAATGGCGAATACTGTCCAGTGTTTTACAAGAGGTATTATAAAGTTTGACCTGGGTGTCCCAGCCATCGAAGGCAAATTTTGATAGACAAGTAAAATAGGGACGTTTTGGCTGTCGAAGACTGGAAGACGATCTGGTTATCTAAAGTAAGAAAATGCACTTTATGGTCTGGACGCGATCTGACGCATTTTTGCCAGACGCCAGAAGCCCCAGGAAGCCTGGGTTGGGATGCCAATCATCCACGTATTGCCAATCAAGTTCAGTAAGTAAGCCGCCGCAGCAGTAGTCTTTTGTAAGTGTCGCAAACTGATGTATTTTGCCAAGGTTTAAGAGACTGGCAGACGGTGTCGTGTTTACTGTGTTTAATACCCATTTTGATCACGAAGGCATTGAGGCTCGCCGTGGTGCAGCCTCATTGCTGCTCGAACGTGCCAAAGCCATTCCTCACTTTTGTGTTTTGATGGGAGACATGAACTCTCCAGAAACGGATCCTGGTTATCTGACCTTGACTGGATCGCATTATCAAGACCACAAGGACAGCAACCTGACTTGGCACCAAGTGGAGGCACTGAATGACAAGGTCGCCTCGTCTTTTGCAAGACGAGCAGGCCGCCCCGTTTGTACTACGGAAAGCAACATTACTTTGCCTACGCACCGCGTCCTTCGACCTAGCCAGATCTTACATCATCTTCGTGTGGATCAGCAGCAGCAAGAAGACACGTTTGTCGATTGCCGTTATGAACTTGAAACGCGCTTGACGCACGACAATGCACGTGCTCCTTTGAGTGGCCCTTATGGAGACCAGGATACGTTTACCAGTTTTGGTGAAGGTGATCCGGATGCAGTCAAAGCACCCCGTCGGTTAGACTATATCATGATGATGAGAGCCCGTGAAAACAAGGCGACCGTAAAACGCTTTGGTGTTCTGAGCAACCTCTTTGATGACGGTCTCTATATTAGTGATCATCGGCCTGTTGTAGCAGTCATTGATTGGTAGAATCTGCATGTATTTACAGGAAGCGCGAAGAAAGTAGTAGTCGTAAGTGGGGTGATAAAAATACAGAATAAAGGCATATGAAAAGAAAAGGATTGCTTAAAAGTTCATAAGAGGCGTATGCTGGGTGCCTTTGGGGTATACAACGAGAGTAGCAACGAAGAGCCCGATCGTAATGCCTACAAGTTATTATTGGTTATGAGAAGTAGAAGAAAAATCATGTATCAGGAGCTTACCAATAGCGGATTCAATCATTGCCAAAGCAAAGGTGGCTCCTTGTGTCCCTGTCTGGTCATCCGAGGTAAACATGCCGTAGCCTGCCTTGATACCCAGCCCTCCTGGCACAAGATAGAACACCTATCAAGTTACGTTAAGCACATGGCGATTTCAAAAAAAAAAAAGAATAACCAGTCGGATAGCTTACCCCCAATAGAACTGCATCAAATGACATTTTGCCCGTGAACTTCGTCAATAAATTACCAATGAAACCAATCACAAAAGCAGGAACCACTTGGAGTACTTGGGATGGAGCTGATGCGCCACTGCACGCAGAGAGAAAGAAGTTCACAATATAGCCTGTTGCGGAAACAAGGATCATAGT
Organism: Thermomucor indicae-seudaticae; assembly: GCA_000787465.1. Taxonomy (NCBI): domain Eukaryota; kingdom Fungi; phylum Mucoromycota; class Mucoromycetes; order Mucorales; family Lichtheimiaceae; genus Thermomucor; species Thermomucor indicae-seudaticae. The sequence continues at coordinate 18,618 of JSYX01000518.1, forward strand.
AGGCCATCGATGCGGTCGAGCCCGTACAAAGAAACAATAGGCAAACGCAAAAGCTGGCACCATGAGAGCGAACCATCGCTTATCCGCCACGCGCGGATTGCAGGTATCGTTTGCATGCTGACACTGAGCTGAAGGTTGCGAGGTGGCGCTTTTATCGATCAGCATGTACAGGGCTGATCCCATCGTGATACCGTAACCGAGCAGGAAAGAGTAGATAATGGAATAGACCATCCGAACCACGCCACTGACGAGTTGTCGCGACACCAATTCGATCACGGCCACAGCCATGGGATATCCAGGTAATATGACGATAAATGCCGAAAATGCGATGGGCGTAAAGCACAAGTCGGGAAACTTGGAAACAGCTACAAAACGAATCGCCCGGATCAGCATCAAATAAGGAGGTAGAAGATGAACCTTTCTTGCCTTGTGCAACAAACCCAATCAGGATACAAATAGTAACCTCCCAAATGGGCTGCAAGCTCTGAATGTGACCCGAGAATAATTCTTGTATAGCAAAGACCACTAGACAAAAAGGTAACATGAGCACATATGTGCATGAGGGAAAAAACATTCATGCATGAATGAAAGCTTACTGGCAAGTCCTGCAGCCACGGCCGCGTCGTACCAAGAGCCGCCAAAGAACAAGATGCATCCACAGAAAGCAGCCAGCGCATAAACAAAAGGATTTAACCAGGCTGGATAAAAGGGAGGTTCGTTGGCGACCTTATCAATGAACTCTAATGCTTCATCTACCGTCACTTCTCCGTGGGCTACCAGCTTTTCCAAACGGTAGACTTCACCGAGTTTGTGCATATCGAACGTCTGAGGTTGGCGGATAAAATGAGTCTCGGTTGTATGGGTCGCTTGATCGAAAAAGGTCACAAACATGACGTTTGGCATGTAAACATATTCGGCATCGACCCCGATGGTTTGTGAGACACGGCGCATAATGTACTCTAGGCGATGGGCTGGGCATCCGTAAAACATGAGAGATTTGGCAAGCTTGCGCAGAAATTCCTGCTTTTGCAGAATATTGGCAATTTCAAACGTGATCCGAATTCTGTCTTCCAAAGTAATCGGTTCAAACTGCGACGCGGTCGTGAACATGCTGTCGATCGACGATCGCCGGGACACGGATGGAGACATCAACTTCTTTTTTTCCAAACTGGGCACCAGATGCCGATTGCTGGCTGACATGGTTGATAACCAACTGTAGGGTCGATTGGCTAATTTAGGTCGCTGCAGACGAGTAGTATGTTGTGTAGGGTCTGTGCTGGAATGTAGCGGGACGTCGTACAAGGATGCAGGCTTCTTGTCAGCCTTTTTCGCTGCTGCTGTCTATTGTTAAATCATTATCATCAGAGTCAACCCTCCTCCACTGCTATGGATCGACTAATATGAGATACCTTCTTGCGTCTTTGCTTTGAATAGCCTTGTCGGTGTCTCTGAGCTTCCAATCGCATCAAACTTGATAAAACACTACCTCCAACATTCGGCACGTTCGCGAGTTTATCATCGAGGATCGTCGTTCCGCTCCCTGCTGCTCCTGTTCCTGCTCCTCCATGACTGCTCACAGTTTCACCACCTTCCAATTCCGCTTCGTCAATCACGCTGTTGGAACGGAAACGTCGACTATATCGCTCACTCCGACTACTTTGATCATCTCCAACTCCTCCTCTCCGGGTACGCAACATTCGCTCCACAAGGGCGGCGGATTCAACAACGTGGTCTTGAAATCGTACATGCCGGTCTTTTGCTTCCGATTGTTCAAGTGCTGCTTCTACAAGCGTACCTGCAGAATCCTCCGTCGCGGGCTGGTTTTCTTTTTCTCCTTTTTCATCCTCTTCGTTTTCTGTGGTTGCCTCACTGTCTGATGCTGATGTAGACGGATTGTCATCGGTGGTTTTTATTAACCTCTGATCATGATTCGAGGACCCGGATTGGATGGAAGGAATGCGCATAGGTTCGCATGGATGCGTGGGATCGTCGGATACTGCAGTAAGCTGTAACTCTGGTATATTTGGACAAGATGCAGAATGATAAAACGGTGGACGGCTCACAGGATTGTTGTCCCTGTTTGGGTTCAAGTTGCCTGATCCATCTTGATCAGCCATCTTTTCTGTCCCGCCAGAGGTGAGAAAGAAAAAAATGTAAAGGAAAAGGAACAACCCAACACAACGGAAAAGAGAAAAAGCCCAGATTGGTCCGTTTTCTTGACGCAGAACAGAACAAACCACATAGCGCGCTTTGGATGTCCGATTGTGCTCAGTTCCATGGAATTGCAAGTTTATATCTTTCGGAGATTATTTTCTGCTTCTATTGCCTTGGCAGAAAAAATGCATTTACGTCATGAAGAACTCGCTGATAAACTTGCTGGATGAATATGAACTGTCAAGGCAAATAATAAGCCAATGGTTAGACAATAATGAAGCAGGTAAGCGCAAAAGCTCTAAATGGGTGCTAAATAACCGCTCATTAGTCAAGATTGGGAATGAAGGGAATCCTGTTCTGTAGCACGAATGAGAACCCAACATTGCCGAATCGGGAATGTTTGATCGACTGCTACAAAAATTTGGGCGCGCTTTTCTTTCTGAACAAGCGTTGTGCCTGGCACTCTCCAAATAAAGAGACTTTTACATCTCATAGCGCCACACGTTTTCCTCAACAGTCCTAAAACTCGGACAAAGGTATTCTTTTGATTATTGGCTGACAGCGTAGTACGTATTAGTCTGTAATATCACAATTTGTTTTGAACTCTATTGTAAATAACGTGAAGTTCCCGCTAGAGAATGTCGCGTCTGGAACCTGTTTACGTCTATTTCCAAAACGATAACTGATATTCAAACAGACGGGTTCTGTTTAAAGCCTCGTTTATCTGCATCCCATATACGCAGACCTTCTATCATAGTGGCATCTTTAAATGCAGTAAAGCTTTGACGCATTACTGCCGTGCGTGAACCTGGCGCTTGCAGCTGCCAACGTTCAGGGGCATATGTCGCACGAAATGTTTCCAATCCTTGAAAGTCCGCATCAATTTCTACCTGAACAGGTCTTGTCGCCGTTCTGGACTGTGAATTGCATCGATATCAAGGCCGAAAAACCCAAATTGAACTTCTTTTCGTCAATGTTATCACTTTATTCGCTTAAACAGCAAGTTGTAATAACATATTACGGCTAATGAAGTCGTGAATATTTGCGTCGGGGTGATAACAGGTTAGGTTATAAGGTTCAGACGCTCAGTCGACAGAAGGGTGAGTGTCGTTTTGTTTAGAACATGTCTAGAACATCCTTAGAGTATTCTGAAAACCTGTCAATCGGTAGACCTTGCCCTCAGTTTGGTAGGTAGTATGGCTGTTATAAGGGCACCGTGAAATAAAAGTCGTTTACTTCGTATTTTTTTTAAGGTAAACCTTCTTTTTACTGTAGAATATGTCGATTGCAAGCTAACACAGGATGGCAAAAATGCACTTATCTTTTATTTTTCCATAGAGTACGAAAAGGCAGAAACAAGTAACTCTGCAAAGTGGGTGACGCGTGTTGCGGTCGGGATTGAAGTACCGCATTACGCAACCCATTTCAGTTTGCCAGTTACGCGCACGAGTCCACGTCAATTTCCACATTAGATTGCCAACATAGCCCACCATGTTTATGACACGTTCGGAATATGATCGTGGTGTAAATACTTTTTCACCAGAAGGCCGCTTGTTTCAGGTCGAATATGCCATTGAAGCCATCAAGGTAATCCATTGTTCCTGCATACCTTCAGCAAAATCCGATCAAATAATTATCTGATTGGAGACACCTTTTTTTACAGCTTGGCACAACAGCAATTGGCATTCAGACTTCAGAAGGTGTCGTTTTGGCTGTGGAAAAGCGAGTCTCATCGCCACTCCTAGAAGCAAGCTCAATCGAAAAGATTATGGAAGTTGATGAACATTTGGCAGTCGCTCTGAGTGGCATGGTTGCAGATGCGCGGACACTTGTCGATTACGGTCGGGTAGCTGCTCAGGTAAATCACGACGAGTTTTCTCTGTTGTTTCTGAATCTAGGCTGCTGACTTGGATGCCCATGCTAGAACCACCGCTTTACATACGACGAACCTCTCAAGGTCGAAAGCTTGACTCAGAGCATTTGCGATTTGGCTTTACGGTTCGGTGAAAGCGCCGATGGTGGCGAAGCTGTCATGGTAAACCTTGCAACAACCGGGCGGCATATCACTGTACAGTATTGACTGTCTGTCTCCTTTTTCTTTTGCAGAGTCGTCCGTTCGGTGTGGCATTGTTGATTGCTGGTGTTGATGAAAAAGGACCACAACTGTAAGCTCACGAATGCGATTAAAGACATCCTGCTGCTAACTTTGATATACAGCTTCCATGCTGATCCTTCTGGCACATTCATGTCATATCACGCAAAAGCTATCGGATCAGGGTCCGAAGGCGCCCAGAATGAACTTGAGAAAGAGTATCACAAGGTAGACAGGAACATCAGACGTGAAATCAAAACATGTGAAAGCTAACCAGGCTATACTAGTCGATGACTTTACAGGAAGCTGAAACGTTATCGCTCACAGTATTGAAATCAGTCATGGAAGAGAAATTGAACAAGTCGAATATTCAGGTGGCATCTGTAACTCCAGAGAAAAAGTTTAGGATCTATTCCGAGGAAGAATTACAGGCGATCATTGACAGACTGTAACTTTTTACCTGCTCACATGTCACCGAGAATATTAATCTGATTCTGGGTCGAAAAACATCTGGCTATCATGCGTAGAACAGTCTTGCAAATTTGCAACTCGCGATGGCTAACCCATTTTTGGTACAGGAGATTCTGCGTCAGTATATCGAGTTTAAATATTTGAAGAGGTGTCTGTTTCTCCAGCAAAGTTGGAAGCAATTGCATCACACGTCAGTGATATAGGACACTTGTGATAGTGGTCTGTGCCCACAATGACTGCAAAAAGCTCGAATGGTACGATTCTTCAACCCACGGCAGACTGCATTCATTTTATATTGGAGAAGTCGGGTTGCCGGGTAGCTGCAAAGCTGTATAAAAAAACGTACATATGCTTTGCAAGACGACAATAATAGAAGCTCATGGGAGAAACGGTTATATGATAAGGTTCTTTGTGAGGGCAATGTTCTTTCCTCGTTGATGTATATAATACTTCCCGAGACAATGACTTGCGCTTGAAGTCCGTGTTTCAAAGTTCAGAAAAAAGCTACCGATAATGCAATGGGGCATTTTCTATATATCGTTATTACAATGGAGGGGGAGGGGATGGAGAAGGGGATTAACCGCGGAACATAAAGTTCACAACGGCAAGACAGGCGGCAATGGTCGCCCACAAGGGGACGATGCTCGAGGCATCGTCACTGGATGATCCGCCGAGGTAGACAGCGGCAAACGGGACGGGATCAACAGCGACGGCGAGCGGACGAGAAGTGGGGTAAGCTCCCGGCATGAAAGCCTAGGCTGGGAGTGTCAGAGCACGGTCGTGCTCAGGATCCGGGAGCTTTCGATTATAAAATTGCTCCGAATCATCGTGCTTGCCAACAGCTTTGGCAAGAGGAGCAACACTCTCAGCAGCAACAGATGTCGTCTTGCAAGGATGGCTTTGGTCACCACCTGCCACAATCGACACCAGGGAAGATGGCTCCGGGACGCGTCCCGTAGGGTCGACAGCAGTCCATTCCGAATCGACATCATGTGCTAAGCTTGCTTTTTCTTTCTCGTCATGTGTCGTTGTCTGCAACAAAGCAAATTCGTCATCGCTGTCAAGCATGGCAAGGTCGAGTTCGAACCATGAGTCAGAGTCGCTATTGCGATCGGACATGTTGTGTGTGTTTATTATCTTTAGAGGGAACAAGTAATGAATAAACAACAAGACCACCTCTTTATATATTCGCATGAGGGTTTGGACCGAGGTCACTTTGTCAACAAACTTGAATAAATTCGAGAGACACAAATGTCCCGGGCTGTAGGCACAGAATTCCACCTCTGTGTCCATTTCCCTCCGCGGAACGGTACATATGATCCAAAACTTTATTATTGTTCAGCAGAGGATGAAGAAGAAGCCGTCAATCTTGCTAATTCCTCTCGAAGGGCTTTGCCCTTTTTGACTTTTTCCCGTTGGTTTTCATCCAATTTTTCGCCCTTGATTAGCTTTTGCTCCAACTCCGAGACTTGACGGATCTTCTTTTGTAGGTTTCGAATTTTTTTTTCGAGAGGCAAATCTTCGCTTGGTGCTGGCGGTGGTGGTCGTTCTTTAGGTTTATCTTGTTCTGACTGCTGCTGTTTCTTTTTGAGTGGCAAGATCCGTGCATTGCCCGCCTGTTGTTCTCGTGCTCGTGGATTGATGTACCGTTGCAAATCTTCTAATGGAGTGAATCCAGGCCGCACTTTACGCTCTTTCCGATAGCTTCCATCGGCTCTCCTGGATCCTGGAATCCAGCGCTCGTCACCGACAGTGATGATGCCTGCATTGGTCGGTTCTGTCATAATGATGGAGAGAAATTAAGAGAGTTGGGTACGATGAGCACAAACGCTTTTCAGGAGCGGGACTTAAAAGCGGCACGTCAGGAAAGACTATGGCCCGAGGCATGCCAAGTGTAATACACTCCCCTCCAAAAAGT